>BGPR01003291.1:364-142462 GCA_013235015.1 Araneus ventricosus | reverse complement strand
GTGCTTCAGTCAGTCCTATAAAGCTGGGTAAGGTGACTGTCTCCAGATGGGCTTCTAGAGCGCTCTCAATAGTCAACAAGGGTCGTCCAACATCAGAGGTATTCGCCAGAAGAACCTCCGCCACTTCGTGATGTCGGAGAGAGGGTCAAAAGTTGAAATTAGCTTTCACGAGGTATTCCATCCGTTCACTTGGAACTCACGGCGATCAAACTAGGTTTTGAGAAACGGTCAGACGTTTTGTCAGAATGTCGAGGGATTTTACCGTTGAGATACTGGAATACTGAGGTCTGGATTTGCCGGGAAATTGATTGGTCTGTCCTGGAGTTCACTGAGCCTCTTCTCTAGGTCGCCGGTCCTCACTTGAACTTTTTCTTCCACTTCCTCGATCTTCCTTTGAACTTCATTCTTACTTCCTCAATCTTTCCTTTTACACCTTGGATTTTATTCTTCATTTCTTCCTGTCCCTTCTTCATTTCTTCCTGTCCATTCTTCATTTCTTCCTGTCCATTCTTCATTTCTTCCTGTCCATTCTTCATTTCTTCCTGTCCCTTCTCCATAGATTTCTTCATCTCGGCTAAGAGAGCAAGTAGATCAGCGTTGTCAGCCATCTTCGTCTGAGATCTCGTATTCACCATACACACTATCCCGCTTCTGGCACCAGTGTAGCAAAATGTCTTGCTGCGGGTGTATGGTGTAAACAGTCCAACACGCAGGATAATGGAGAATGAAGATTTATTTACAAATATGCAGGAAAACACGTAGCACAGGTATAGGAAACAATAGTTCTTGCACAGATTACCAATGTAAACAGACAAAAATTCGCAGGTAATAACAGTTCAGCACTTTGTTACCTGACAACACAACAGTCAGCAAATAACTAATAACTAGTAGACAATAACTGCACCTTCAATAGCGCTCAGCTCCAGCTCGCACTGCGGGTAGAACTCCAAAGGCATTCGCGCTCCAAGGCGATCCCGTCGATCAAGACCAAGACGCTCTTCTGAACTAGGCGCCGTCCTTAAATATTCTCTCCGACGGGCCGTGACGTCACATGGTGTTTTCTCGTGTGTTCCCTTTCCTAGTTGAAATATCGAGAAAAGGGTTACATTTTCGGAAATCATCTATTTGTCGCCAAGGTGCCAAATTTGTCGCCAAATCGCCAAAATGGTCACCAAGGTCATGGGTGCCATAAGAGTCGCTGAGGTCACTCCATGCTTAACCTTGTAAAACTCTCTTCCCAACCATAAGACTTGCATTGCTGGGAATCGACTTTCCATGTTTGTAACAATATGCCTTAGAAAGCAAAAAGTAGAACACAGAGAATACATAAAATCATAAAACTTATGCAAACGTATATATAATTAAAAACGAAAACAAATAATCACAAAAACTTTAAGACGCACTATGACACCAAAAGCCGTATTTTTAATAAAATTTAAAGTTCATTTCCAAAAGACAAGGGTCAAAAAGAATTGATGCTGTATGGCTTCAAATGCAATTGCTGGATTTGAAAACCAAAGACTTGTGGAGTGGCAAGTTCACAGAACTCAAGAGCAAGTTGGAAGAGTTGGAGATCCAGAAATGCATGCACATCGCGCAGCACAAGTGGACAGCTCTAAAAAAGATTCCGCGAGTTTTGGCCCTCATATTCGGCGCATGGAATAGTCTTCCAGAATGCTACAGTGAGGTGAAGAAGTTGGCATATGGAGCGCTGACGATCTTCGGGTCGACATGTTCGTGCGAGCAAGCGTTCTCTTGCATGAATATAATAAAAAGTAAAGTTAGAAGTGAACTAACAAATAAAAATCTAGAGTAGTGCTTGAAACTTAAAACAACAAGTTATAAGCCAGATTTAATCAAACTTTCAAAAGTCATGCAAAGCCAATGCTCCCATTGATGTAACTATCTATATTTGCGTTTTTATATAAATAAATATTATTCAGTATTTAAAGCCGTTTATTTTAAATCAAAAATCAAATATATATACTATAATATTGAAACGAAAATTTTAGTGGCTCTTTAAAAACTGGGAAATTTTGTAAAATGTAACTTTTGGCTCTTCCGTTTCAATAGGTTGCCGACCCCTGACCTAGCTATTCCAGTTTTTGAGTTATAGTGTCCACATGAACGTGGACAGGCAGACTTCCCGTAGGCGGATTTTGTCCAAAATTTGATAGAAAGTTACAAATTATGTATAAAGATCAAATACCAAATTTCATCCCCTTAGCTCTAATAGTTTTCGAGTTATCGTGTTCACAGACAGACATAATTCCAAAATTGTGTTTTTCGAACTCATGGAGGTCTAAAACGTGGAGATTCGTCAAAATCTCGAGTTCGAATTTTTTGACGATTACAATACTTTTTGGCGGCAGGATAGAATCGGAGACCTTTGAGTCCCGAGTCATATATCTTAACCACTAGACAAAAGGAATTCCCAATGTCCAGAAGTGGATATTAGCTTATATACATTAGAGTAAGATGTTGTAGCACGGTGCGCTACAGGAGCAACCCCCAGCTTGTTTGATATTAACAGAATATCCAAGGAAGCGATAATTGTGCTGCGTACATATGTGCGCAGGCACGTGCGTATATATGCTGCCCCGATTGTTTGTGCGCAGGCACGTGCAGGGTTTGTGTTATGAAATGCGTCATAGACTTTTTGCTGTGAAATGCGTCATAGACTTTGAATTGAGAGAACTGCGTTTCTGTAGGAGTTGCAGTGCTGCCATCTGGTGACCCAGCTAAAAAAAATCTGCAAAAAATCTGCAGAAAAAAATCTGCAGAAAATCTGAAGGTATTTGGAACATGTTTTCTTCAGATTTTCTGCAGAAAAAAATTGCAGAATATCTGAAGAAAACTATGTTCCAAATACCTTCAGATTTTCTGCAGAAAAAAAATATGTTCCTGCAAAAATATATACCTGCAGATTTTTCTACAGTCAAGGTTTAATTATTAATTTAATTTATGAATCAACTTACTTATACGATGTAGAATGTGACGAAACTTCAAGCTCATTCTGTCTGGGATTCGAGCCCGCGATCCTACAAGCAGGCGCGCTATAGGCAGGCGTCCTAACCACAAGGCCACATCGGCATACGCGAGGTGGGGATAAATTAATCTACTTAAGTTATAGCGTTACCATGGCTATCGTGGCGTCATTTAGTGGTGTAAAAATCAACCAAGGTCAGAATACTTTTTCAAAAGTCTTAGAGATGTGTAACAGATGAGATTAGTAATATTTTTGTTCAATAATTTAGATTCTCAGTCTCAATAAATTCGTTTTCACCTTCTATCTTTCTGCTAAGCCTTCTTTCCATCCAAAGGGCGAAATCTCCACTTTTCCTTTCTTTTTCGAGGAAAATAGCTAGTCAGAAAGACAGTTGGAAAACTAATTGGAAATTAATTAAATTATGGGGTAAAAGTTTAAAATGGTAAAACCTCAAATATTTATTTTAAAGATTAATTTAGAATTCATTGTTTCAGTGGCATATTTAAAAAATTTAGTCCTAAGACATTTTTCCATTGGGAAATTTTTTGAAACTCCTGTCTGCTGTAGAATTAAACAATAATGATAATTACATTCTAATTTTGTTTTATATCCATTGGAAAATAGAGCTGCAATATTAGAGAATATGGTGCAAAATACGTATTTAGAGAAATTCCGATATTATGAAATTGCAGTTAAATCTTCAAAAAATCAACAGATATTGGTCGAGTTTAATGATTTTGTGAAAATATGCTAAATAACTGCAAATTGAATTAAAGACAAAATGCAAAGTCTTACAAAATCTACAGGATATTTAAAGAAAAAATAAAAATAAATTTTTTAGCAGATTTTATGTTGATTAAATTGAAGAAAAAATACAGATTTTTGTTGTCTTACAAAATCTGCAGAATATTTAGAGAAAAATATAATAGGATTTTTTTTTTTGCAGATTTTCTGCAGATTAAATTGAAGAAAAAATAGATATTTTTTCTGTCTTCAAAAAATCTGCAGAATATTTAGAAAAAAATATAATAAGAAAAATTTTTGCAGATTTTATGCAGATTATATTGAAGAAAAAATGCAGATTTTTTCTGTCTCCAAAAAATCTGCAGAATATTTAGAAAAAAATATAATAAGAAAAATTTTTGCAGATTTTATGCAGATTAAATTGAAGAAGAAATCCAGATTTTTTCTGTCTCCAAAAAATCTGCAGAATATTTAGAGAAAAATATAATAAGAAAATTTTCTGCAGATTTTCTGCAGATTAATTTGAAGAAAAAATGCAGATTTTTTCTGTCTTCAAAAAATCTGCAGAAATCTTTAAGAAATCTTCAAAAAAAGAAATTTTCTGCAGATTTTTTTTAGCTGGGGAATGTAGCAGAAGATGGAATTGATCTGATATTTGGTGCTGCCATCTATTAGTGGGACTGATAGATGGCAGCACCTACTGTTGCGTGTTCTTTGTCCTCGAGTCACCACTTTGGCGGCAGGATAGAACCGGGGACAAAAGAAATTCCCAATGTCCAGAGGTGGATATTGGCTTATATACATCAGAGTTAGATGTTGTAGCACGATGCGCTACAGTTATAATAAAATAACCAAATTGTATTCATAGAGGGTTTTTTTTGGTGTGATATGAAAAAGTGTTTGATACAAATATTTTATTTCGCCTTCTTATTTTGAGTTAAAATTTGAAGGAATATATTCAGACAAAATAAATAAAAATACACTAAATTCTCTCTCTTTTCTACTATAATAAATCGAAAATCGAATAATTTCTATAGTAAATCGAATAATTACTATAATAAATCGAAAATGTTACTATAATAATCGAAAGGGAAAAATATTGTGGAAAAAGCGCGTGTTTGTCTACTCTTTTCTTCAAATATTGGTTAAATATTTTAGATGTGATAATTAATATGAAAACCGATGTATAAAAATGTATGCTCATAGAACAGTTATGATGAAATGCTACACAAGTAGCGATAATTGGTAAGGATTTATGCACATGGCCGGTAACTATATCAAACGGGGAAATTATGCCACTGCTAACCAAGAATGTGTATTATTTTATTATTATTGCGAATAGAATTTTCATTTCATGACTAAGAAGGATATAACAAAATATAACTCTACAACACAAATAATTCACGATGTAAATGCATTTTGAAAAATAAATTTCAAGTAATATCGAAAATTAATTTCACAGTAATTAAAACTCACTATTCGATGTTTCCTAATATTTCTAAGCAATTATAGTTAACTTTTATGACAATCTCTGAATAACATATCAGTAAATATTTATTTAAACTGTTTAACTAATAAATATTTTGGTTCAAACAGAGGAAAACTCTTTTTACTATATCCAATAGGGAAGGAAAGTGTGCGTACGCGCCAAATCCTACAACCCCATTTATACGCTTCTGCTGCGAGCGTCCTCTGTTTAATCAATCATGTTTGTAGCTTAAGGGCACAGAAAAGGGTACGCAATAGTGATGTGTCAGATTCGTTCCTTTCGTGGAATCGGATACACCAATCCGAGTCCGGTTGTAGATCCGGATCCACGGATTCGTTCCGATTCCGAAACGTAAATGGATTTATCGCCCATAATTACTGTAATAATCTCTATTATTGAACTTGTATTTTAATATAATTATGAATCATAATCAATAAAATTATAATTTCCATTAGATAATTAATTATATTAATATTAATTTTAATGAAAAATTTTGATTAATAATTATAATTAGATAATTAATTATATTGACGATAATTTTGCTAATTAATTTTAATTACTAATTATTTTTAAATTAACATTTCTGTTAATTATTTAAAATGTCGTTAGTGAATTTAACGAAACTTTGCTAGAACCTTTAGTATTTTGAGACGCTTTTGATTTCTATTATTTGGTTAGGACTTCCCATGAATGTCATTTAATTTGTTGGAAACAATATATTTACTGAAGCTTTCACTGATGAAATTTCAGCTCAGATTTCTTTCTAATTAAATATAATCTCACCCAATTCTAATGAGATCCATACGGTAAAAATTCTTTTAATCATCATCAAGGAATATAAAACAACTCTTTGCAGTTATCAAAGATCCACTGCTGTTAAAATCTGTTATTAACTATATTAACAAAATGTAATTTTTTAGTAAATTCCTGTCAGTTGAATTAATTGCTTTTAAATTTTGAGCAAACTGTAGATGTCATTTAAATATGCAGGACAACGGGTCTATTCTCGTACCCTGGTTGGGTTGAGAGCGTTTCGCCTTTCGACCGCGGGACGTTAATGGCTTTTTCTCGACCGAAAGAAGGGGTCTAATTCTCGTACCACGGTCGTTTCGAAGGTCGGGTTTTAAGCTAGGAAGTGACGTATTTCTGCTGCGCGCGCAGCAAATAAAGCGATCGTCATGCGATGTTTTTGTTTTATTTCTAGTTTCATATTCAGATCGAGTTTTGAATCGTCAAAGGAACTATGGAGAAGCGTACATTTGCTTCCCAATTTGAAATTATGTTGGATTATTTTGAAAAATACCCACAAATTTTAAGTGGGAAAGTTGATCGCATCTTTTCAAAAGACACCAAGGGTGGGAAGATTTAAATTCTGCTATTATAAGATGCATTATAATGCATCTTTCTTGCTTTAATTCCATTGTTAAGGGGGGGGGGTTAAACCATTTATCTTTTACAAAATATACATTTATAATAATATTATACATTTATAGAGCATAAATTGCAGTCTTTTTTTTCAATATATTGATGCAATTTTACCAGTTTTCTAGAGAGAGGAAAAGTAATGAACTTTTTTTCATGCCAATCATTTTAACATGAATAAATCTTATAAATTAATATTACAAATCATTTGATTATTTTTCCAATTACGTAAGAAAATAAAACATGAGAAAAAGTTATTAAATTCAGCAAGTTTTCACAACATTAAAAAAATTACATCTTTATCAAGGAACAAGAAGAATTCTTTTATTATCAGATTTTGCAATTACTTTGTAAATATTTGACAAATTTCTTTGAATTAAAACCCAAATAAAAAAAATGTAATGATATATACAAAATGGGGAAAGTCATTCCACACTCAATGTTAAAAAAAATGTTCAAATGTTACCCTAATTTAATTTAATAAGAAAATATTAAGTAATTTCTTAGCTAATTATCAACTATTATTATTGACTATCTTGATGGAGTAGTAAAAGATTTAACTACTTTTAAAGATTTAATTACTTTAGATTGTCGTATTAAATTATTTAAATTAGATAAAAGATTTAACTACTTTTTAAAAAAATCTAAAGTAATTGATAAATTCTTCTTCAGATTGGTCAAATGGATTACATTTATCCCGATAAACCCTTTCAAAACACAATTAACGTCTTAGCAGCCTCCATTTTAAACGAAAAGTTGATAAGTTCTGATATCGAAACAACACTTCTCGCTAGCGAATAGCGTTTACGCCAGGTACAGAGCTGGCAAGAAATCGGAGTCCTTTTTTCGACCCAGCGAGATCCCAACCGGTTGGAAAAACGGGTACGAGAATCGCACTTGTCGTTAACGGGCGGAAAAAATGACGTCTCCCAACCCAACCGGGTGTACCAGAATAGACCTGTAAATCGCGTGCATACGTGGCTTGGTCGGGAGAACGTCGTGTTACGAACCCTACTGACATGGGTTCAAATCTCAGCAGGCATAGTCGTTGCAAGACAATGTTTTGAAAATTTTGGAAATAAAGAGTAAATTTGAATTTGAGGAATTTGGAAATAAAGAGTAAAATAAAATAAAATACTGAATATATATTATAAAATAACTTTATAAAGAAAATATACGAAATTAAAATTTTCGTCCTGCAACGACAATGCCTACCCGCGATTCGAACCCATGTCAGCAGGATCCGAAGAAGCATGGCGTTCTACCGACCGTGCCACGTAAGCATGTGCTGAGGATTGCATACTTAAATGAAGTGTTCAAAACCAAAAGTTATATAAAAAAAATTCGACGTATGTGAGTAATTCTTTAAATTACTCAAATGGAAAAATATTATTTCTTAATAATTTTTAAAATGCGTGACTATTTGTTGACTTATCTTAAACTTTTATACCAAAAATTCTTGACTATTTGAAAAAAGTACAGACTCAAATTTTTCTCTTAAATAGTTTTTTTTTATCAAATCTATTAATTTTAATGTACCGAGATTCAACTAATGAAACTATTTTTGATATTGAAATCTTGAGTTAAGAACAAAAAATTATAATTATTTTTAATTATAATTATTATGAATTCTTTTTTCTTGCATCTTCTTTTTACTAGCAACTCTTTTAGTTCTCAAGCAATATCAAAAGAATCATTGATCAAACCAACTATTCTACTGGTTCCTTTGTAAACAACCTCAGAAATCGATCTGTATGCACAGCGTAACCGATTGCATTCATTCAAATCAACAGAATCTTAGCATCTCCTGCTCCACGCGAAGAAACTTATCTGCATCCATGACCCCAAATGATATACCGTTCATTCCAGAACGAAACAAATCCTCTTCTAAGATTAGGTATCCGAATCAGCGATTCTGAATCGGAATCATGATGCCGCGGAATCAGTAAATCCGATTCCGATTCATGAATCCGATTCCGCGGATTCATAAATCCGAATCCACGGATTCCCGACTCCGATTCTGCGGATTCGTTCCTTTTAGAGGATTCGTTCCTTTTGGTCGGAATCGGATCCGGATTTTGAGGAGTCGGATCCGCGGACTCGTTCCGGAGTGAACGACACATCACTAGTACGCAGCACAGAGACAATTAACTCTGGTTTCCAGGCACTTATTTGCTAGAAATGTTATGTTTTGTAACTTATGCTTGTTCAATAAAATGTGACATTGTTTTAAGTATTTTGTATTTATTATAGCATCTTGTTTAATAACCATTACATCTTGTTTCATTTTTTGTGGAAGGAGGTTGGAAAAATTCTGAAAATTTAACTTCACAAATGAATTTCCTCTGGAAGTACATTCTAACAATATTTGTATATTGTCAATACTCGTATCTTGAAAAGCAATTGATGTGTATTTATTAAAAACCGTTTTAAAATATTCTGAAAGAGAAAGTATAATATTAACTAAACCGACAAATATAATTTCTTGCAGAGTTTAAAAAAATTACAAGTGAATTAATTACCTATATTCTATCAATTTTAGTATCTTGAATAATATTGAATGTGAATTCATTAAAAATTAGTTTATTGTTGAAGTTTAAACATATTCCGAAAGAGGTAGTATAGTGACAACACATTAAAAAAAATATCTAGGTTTAACAAATTCACAAATGAATTTTCTTTATGGATATTACATTGTATTAGTTTTTAAATCTTGTCCAAGAATGAATGTGTATTTATTAAAAATTAATTTATTGTTGAAGTTTCAAAATATTTTGAAAGAAATAGTATAATATTAACTAAAACAACAAATTTAATTTCCTGCAGAGTGTAAGAAAATCGCAAGTGAATTTCTTTTATGGAAATTACATTTGATGAATTTTTGTGTCTTTAATAATATTGAATATGAATTAATGAAAAATTAATTCATCTTTGAAGTTTTAGCATGTTCTGAAAGTGATAGTATACTATCTAATTCAATAACAATTAATTTCCTATTGGTTTAAAAAAAATCTGTGATCTTATCTGAAAGATCTTTTTCTCAAAAAAGGATAAATGAAATTAATAATATGTAAAAAACTTTAATCTTCTTAAATTATACATCCACTTGTTATAAATTATTGGTACCCTAGGAAACATGCAAATCAATTTTTTAATGTTTTGAATGATATTCCAAATTTTCTTCTAATTTCTGTATTGAAGAAAAAGCCAATTTAGTGAGAGATTTAAAATAATTATATAAAAAATAAATGACATTATTATTAAAACAATAACATTTTTAAATTAACATTATATGAAAAAATGAGCTATTCATAAATTTAATAATTGTCGAAAAGCGAGTTGAAAAATTCAATAAATACCTAATTATTGTTTACATCATTGTTTCCATTCGCGTCACGGTGACGTCACAGAGATGACGTATTACGGTTAGTTCGTTTGGAGCCCACTAGTGGCGTACTGTCTATGTGAAGCGCAATGTTAAAAAAGTTGTCATTAGGATCTATGGGAGTGAGACCTTTGATTCTTCTTCTTTGTGGCACGCAGTAACTATTTTTCTGAGGTGGTGCCTATATATATCGCTACCCGTACAATGTAGCATGTTTTGGGGGGGATGTGTGAACATCTGAGAGCTAATGGCTTCAGTTAATTGTGATCTTGAATTAAAAAGAACATTTTTTTTTTGAAGTTGTTTAGGTCCCATCCTATTCCACAAAAAGAAAATAAACATCTTAATTTTTACAGCCAATTTTTGATTACAAGTTATAGATGAATCAAATATGAAGTTGTAAACAGTGAAGATCGGATAATATCCAATACATGCTGTAATATATGATTTTATAAGTAGTAAGGGAATAATGATTTTATAAAAGATTTGTTAAAACAACAAAATTTTTAAATGCATATTCATTTTAAAGTAAGTGTCATGTTTTAAGAGTATTGAAAACCTATGAAACAAATTATTTGCTTTGAAAAGTGATTGTATTTATAATTTGCATTAAATATTATAATTATGACTATTAATTCACAAAATATTCTATAAATAGCCGAGCTATTTTTAGTTGAAATGCAGCTTATTATTCTTTCACTCGAAAACTTTGTAGTGGTTTGATTTTTTTCTTATTTTTGCAGTAGTGTTTATTTTTTCCCTTTTGTAAAATCACAATCCGAAAAAAATGTAATATTTACATCTCTGACTCAAAATTATAGCTGTAAGAAAGTTATGTAATAAAATTTTAATTACTTATTCTGCTTCAGAAAAACTTAACAAAAATATAATTTATCACATATACCTAATATATATATATGGTGGTTCAAAAATTTGTAACATTAATTTTTCTTTTCTTGTCTGAAGTATGTAAATTATATATGTTGCTGATGTATTTGTGAAGTTTTTAATAAATTCACAACTCCAGTATTTAAAGATTTATGAGTAGTTATGGTTAAGAAGTGTATTATATAATAATTTTCAATGTATTTAAATTAAACTTGTTTTATTTATTATTTTACTTTTAAGAGAGATCTTGTTTAGCAAATTAATACATCTGTCCCAAGATTTAATGCTCCACTCATATAGTTGCTTGCAATTCAGAGTTCTGTTTTAACAAAATTTTGTGCACTTTATTGATTATATGAAATTAAGGTGCTTTTATGTAATGCATGAAGTTATAATATTCCAAATGAACTGGGATATATTGTAGAACAACTTACGGCTGATTTTTCTAGATGGTATTAAATATTTCTTAAGAGAGAGAGAGAGAGATTATATCCTCTTCTAAATGTACAAAAGTCTGAAAAGTAAAAAAAAAACTTTTGTGAAAAAATATTTTACACAACAGTGAGATTTCTTATTTTGTGTTTGTAATGTTTATATGAGAAGGATGGCATTTTCCTGTTAAATTTATTTTGATGCTAATTTTTGACAATTAAAATAAAAGCACATTTTCTTTGAAAGAGTAAGAACTTTGAATTTAATGATGAAATTGGGAAGTTCCTTTCAAATATAAAACTGGGAGGTTCCGAGATAAAAAAAATGTTGTCCTGGGATTTAAATTAATAATAAAAAAAAAGACAATTCATGGAAATTTTGATTTATAGAAATGAGTGCGAAAAAACTTTTGTACTTTAGATAAAACAGCTTGGATAAAGCTAAGTTTTATAGCAAATGAGTTGTTTCTGTTCCAGATTACATCCTTTACATTTTAGTTGAGACTTTACAAAATATATACCTCCTCTGGCTCTTTCTCCCAACTTCTCATTTAGAGCAGGTGTTCCTCATGTTACCCTGAACTTTTGTTCTTTGTTGATTTATCTTGCTGTTTTAAATTGTTGTTTAAAACAGTGGTGTGCAAATCGTAGGTCGCAAGATAATTTTTGTGGGTTCAAAGATATCTGAAAATAAAAAAATATATATATAAGGCTCTTCTTCAAAAAATGTGGTCACAACCCCTTTAGGAGTCGCGAAAAAAATTTATTCAAAGTGAAAGGTCAGAAATGAAAGTAGTTTGCTCACCACTGGTTTAACATGTATTGTAATTCATACAATTTAATAAAACTGATATTCTTTAAAGAAATTCTTTATTCACCTTGATTTTAATGGGGAATATTTGTTCAGCATTGCTTTACTCAAATAAACATTGTGAAGCTGAAAATTAAGAAACAGATTTATGTTCTGTTTTTATTATGAATGCTTCTTTTTAGCTTTGTTGTATAATTTCAAATTTTTCATCATTATTTTAAACAGACTGATCTTTCAGAAGCTGTTAATTTGCAGTTTTATTTTCTTCCATTCTTTGTTTACTTGCATGAGGGATGAGGTATTTGTGTTATCCATGGTCTATTATAATTCGTGTTTTAACTCTTCTTTTTCCTTTCTTAAACGAATAGATTTGTCTGAAGTATCTTGGTTAAAGCAATTAATGACATTTTCCATTATTGAAATTATGGAATCTTCAATGAAAATAATTCACTTGCATTTATTACACAATTTCCAAGTTAATTGAACATGTTCCTATTGATTTCTTTCTTTTTTTTTATGAATTTAATTTGGAAGTTTGCTGGGCTTCAAATGTTGCAAAAATTGCTTTTCTTTTTACATTTTGTTTTCTTTTTAATATTCATAATATTTTATATAAATCATTTCATTGAATTGACTCATTCTACCTGAATTAATATTTCGATGCAGTCTATTGAGATTTGAAATATTATATATATATTGTTAGTATATGCAGAACAACTAGAGGATCAAAATGAAACTTTATTGTAGTGGAGATTGAAGGGTAATAAATAACTAGGGATGCAACGAATATTCGGCAACTATTCAGTAGTCGGCTGGGCGAATACTAAGCAGATATTCGGCAATATATTCAGGAAAATAATTTTTTAAAATGTGCTTTTAAATACACATTTAACAAAAATATTGCAGAATTACATTTCGGTGCATTTATTATCAAAAAATCTCCCAACACTTACCCAATTTTAAGTTGCTTAATGCAAAGGTGTATTTCACAAAGTTACATATTATTTATCATTGCAAAGCCTGAAATTATGATGCAAAAACAATAATTTTTCAACATTTTCAAGAGGAAGTCCGTTTGTTCCATTTAGTTTCATAAACATAATACAAACAAGGGATGTAACAGTATTAGGCCTATTCGGCCCTTTCCTGTATATTCGGTTTGGCTGAATATTAAACAGATATTCGGCAGAATAAATACATGATAATACGTTTTAAAAAATGTTGTTTTAAATATATTTAATAAAGAATATTGCAGAATTACATTCCGGTACATTTGCTAGAAAAAAAATTAACATTTATACAAATTTAAGTTGCGTAGTACATAATTGTGTTTAATAAGGCTGCATGTCATTTATAGAAGTCTGTTCCATATGGTTTCATATATATTACCAGTTTCAGAAAATAAATGGTCACTATATAATGCTTGCAAGTATTGAAAGATACTTTCTTGCTAAATTTGCGAACCTTGGAAATGTTTCTGCATTTTTTTCCACCAATTAAATGTAGGAGTTCTTTATTAAAATAGGAATTTACTTCTAGTATATTTTAATTTATCCATTTAATTTTCTTCTGTGTTTGCCATTTACATGTTTTGCTATGATGACTTTTATTTCTTTGAAGCAATCCCAAATTGACGAGGGTTTCCCATTTCTTATTATTGCAATTAAGGTATTTAAAATAATACAAATATACATAAAGGTATTAACATTTTTTAAGTACACAAATAATAAAATATCAATTTTATATAATCTTAATTTTTTTTTCATTTAAAATTTGGAAAATATTTAATTTACAATCAGGAGGCCGCGGTGGCCTAGTGGTAAGGTCTCGGCTTTGGGGCCGGAGGGTTCCAGGTTCGAGACCCGATTCCACTGAAGATCCGCCGTGTATGGGGCCTGTTGCACGTTAAATCATACGTAGTGGTCAAACGTCCTCCCGTTGGTGTGGCGTGGAAGTTTGGAGAGGGGGGTGCCAGCTCAGGTGTTGTCCTCGTCATCTGACTGAGGTTCAAAATTACGAGGTCCGTCCCAAAATAGCCCTCGTGTTGCTTCAAAACGGGACGTTAATATAACTAAACTAAACTAATTTACAATCAGAAGTGAAATGTTTTTAAAAGTTTAGTATTCGGCCTGAAATTTGGCCAAATATTCGGCTATTCAGCCAAGTCGCTATTCGTTACATCCCTATAAATAACATCAGGAATATTTTGACATTCTGTATCAATATCTTCAATCTTGGAACTTATACTTGTTAATATCATTTATATCATTTTATATAAATAAAACTAATTTCAAATTTTCATTAATTAACATGTCAGTATAAAAGTTATTGCATCATACTAATTTAAAGGCATTTCATTTAGTGGGATATGCATTTTAAGGCAATAATATTTTTCTCGTAGCTAATATTCTGTAGAACATTTTTTGAAAGTGTATGTTTATGTATACTTTTAGAAATAATTTTCTTGCCTCGGTGCAAAAAATAATTTTGATTTTAAATCTTTACTTGTAGAATCATGTAATTGATAGAATTAGAAATACATAATGTTCTTGCCTCAGTTATTTTCGTAACATACTGTTGTTAGATCCTTTCTTGATATTTTTTGAATCTAATTAAATATCAAGACTGAAATTCACGAAAGTGTGTTCCCTTTTTTATTGCCAAATAATCTATCAAGGTTCATTTTTTTGCAAAATTAATGATTAATATTGCCTATTTACTTTTTAATTCATTTAATATTTACAATATATGTATATATTTTACATTTTATGGTAAATTATAAAAAAAATTAGTTAAATTAGAAGCTTAGAGGATTTTTATCTCCATATCCAAAAGAACATAAACCAGATTAATTCTTAGTTTTCTTATTCAGTTATTTTAGTTTTTAATCTTATGCTCAGTCTTGTTAATTGATAATGTTTTAATATATTTTTAGGCCTTGCAATATATTCTACTAGAATGTACAATCAGTAAATAAATGTGCATACACTGTGCAATTTCAACTATTTATTAATTATAATTATTAAAAAAAACAGTCCCAGATTTCATTTTAGAATATAATGAAATTTCAAATATTTTTATAAGGGGAAAATCCCTTCATTAATACGCAAAAAAAGTAAAAGTATTTCTATTGCAACTGCTCTTTTGCTATGATGAGTATGTTTTGTCTCATTCAAAAATAAAGTAGATTATTCTATTCTCCAAAATAATAAACTTTTTATTAATTTTACATGAATTTGGTGAGTATTACATTTAATCCCCGTCACTAAATCAAATTTCTTGAAACTTCAACAATTTTATTATGTATTTATAGAAAGAAATTCCTCTATTGAGATTTTGAAACTTGACAGAAAAGCAGTTTCATTATACAAATTATTTTTAGATATTAGAAGCCATTTAAATGCATTTTTATCAAATCTCATAGAGGACTTTTCAGACTTTTTTGGTGACTCGGATATTTGAATCGATTTTTCACAACAAGTGAAATAAGATTTTAATGATTTTTGAATTAATGACTAGTAAATGAATGATCTGATTTGATGTTTTACTCACTGTTTGGATGTGGCAGTTAGAAAAGTTTGTTGTCACTTTAAATATGAAATATAAATATTTATTTTCAACAGTCAGGTATAATTAAGATATTTGATTATTCGGGGATCTATATTATCACAGTCTTCATTAGTGCAATTCTAAACCATTTGAATTACTTACTGTACAATACTGTCAAATATTTTAGTTATATCTGACAATGACTATTAAATAATACAAACTCGGAAGAAAATTTCTGTATAATTTCTTTTTCGATGGGATAATTTTAAATTGATCAATAAGCAAACTATGTTTTTAGGAATAGATTAAAGCTACAATGATGTGAATAAAAAATGCATTATTTATTCAGTGCTTAGAGCATTAAAAGCCATAATCCATTCAAAACAAGACAATGAAGCATATCAGTTCAATTTTGAATGCATACATTAATTTATTCCTGCCTCTCGTTGTTATATGTACTTTTAAGACCCATACTTCTCTTCAATCTGATTCTTTCACATATTATTTTATTGCTTTTCCTTTTTAGTTTGAAATTTATTCATAATCTCTTAGTTAAAAAAAAAAAAAATTGACCATAATCAACAGTATGGAAGCGTACAGTTTCTTATTTATGATAGCTAATCTTGATTTGTATGTTTATGGCTTTTTTACTATAGTATGCATGCCCTGCCTTCTTTCTTTTAGGTAATATACTTGTCATAATAAATGTTTAATAATTTTTGTATTTTATTTAGATTACAATAATGGATTCCATAATTGAAGTACGGGAGGATGTTGTATCAGATCCTTTGAAGCATTTACTATCACTTGATTGGAACTCATCAGTAACATTGACTGCAATAGAAAATAATTTTGAGCCTACCAAGTCTGTTAAACGAGTTCGATTTTCAGATGAAGTGGAGAAGATTTCATATGATTCTGGTGATGAAAAAAATCTTGATATCTCTTTTTCTCATGAAGAAAATAGTGATGACAGAAACATTGACACTGAAATGAATGCTGATTTACCTACATACTCTAATGAAAATAAGACTGATATTTTTAATGAGGAAACAGAGTTTACAAACTTTGAATCACCTTTTAATGATGGTGAAAATACAGTTGATTCTGTAGTTAATGACATAAATGATAACTCACTAATTAATTCTAATACTGAAATTAATATGATGCTACAAGGAGTAGAGGATTCTGTTAATGAAAATACAGGCCAAAATTCTCTTTTGTTTGTAGATAATTACGAAAACAATCAGTTGATATCTGCTGTCTATCTAGAAGAGGGAGCAAGTGATTTAAATGAAGTAACTAACCAGGTTGAAAACTTGTCTTTGGAAAATGCATCATTAGAAAATGTAAGCTATGCCTTTTAGATTAATCTTATCAGACCCACTGCCTGTGAATGTGTGTAAATCTGTACCATGTACCCTTTTTGTCAAATTAGCTAAAAATTCTTTGAAATGCATTGCTTAACTTAGGAATTCATTAAATTTGCACTGTAAAATAGTCAAAAATAATATTCATTGACAGCAAATAGTTACTTCTTTTCTATTAATAACTTGAAAATAAGCAAATTTCAGCTATGGTTATAGATTTAGAATCGAAATTGAATTAGTGACATAAATTTCTGTTTATCTTTAAATAAACAATTGTATAAAAACAAGCGTATGTTAAAGTACTGAAAGGTAATAAATACTTCTATGTAAAGTTTGATATGAAATTGCTTTTTATTTAAATTCTAGCATTCACTGTTGTCTTTAAATTTAGTTCTTTGAAATATTTGGAGGATTTGGTGTTTACTTTTTCATGGAAAATTCTTTTTCTTTTGAAAATGAAAGGACACTCTTTAAGAGCCATGAAGATATATTTTGGATTATATTTTCATTCTTAAATATTCACCAAGGGGATTATGGCTTCTTTAATTATTATGTTAATTTCTATAAAACTAATGGTAAAAGTAATAATTTCTTTTAATAATGTCTATATAAATGTGTTACAATAATTCATGAAATGCTTTTATATGATTTAATCTAAGAATAACTAAAATTATGACAAACAAATTTAAACAGCTTAAGGTGAAGCTTGTGCTTTTCTGAATTTTACATAATTACCATTGCTGAATAGGAGATGAATTTATCCAGCTATAGTTTGCTATTTATAATACTAAAATAATTTGTTTGAAACTAAAGAACAACAATTACGTCAATCTTATTCAGTATTTAAGATATGAAGCACATCTTGGCTAAAGACTCATTAAATCTTTGGCCTATGACATGTATGCATTTATTTTTTTTAATTCAAACTATCATGTAGTAAAATTAGTTTTGATTCAGCTCTCATGCACATTCATTGTCAGTGATCAATCATTACTGTTCAACAATGAACTTTGATTAACTTTACTTCTGTAAAACTCGTCATTTTTATTGACTTTATATTGCTTCTGTGAACATTAAGTCAAGTAAATGGTCTTTCTTTGTGACATAATCTGTTACTTTTCTTTGCTTAGATATTGACTACATAGATTTGAAATCAAAATTTTTATAGTTTTTTTGGAACCAAGATTGATTTCATGACATCAAAACTTATAGCTTTTAATCAAATGTATTTGCTTCAATTGAAACAATTGCAGATATCTCTTAGAGGAGCAGTTATAATTCTAAAATCAAGCAGGCATTTTAAACTTAATCTTAAAAAAAAAAAAAAAAAAAAAAAAAAATCCTATTTATTTCATTAGGAGATGTTAAGATAACAAGCATACGAATGAAATTCTCCAGTCCTCTCATGAACATAAAATCATATTAAAATAGTAAAATAGCCTGGTATTTTTATATGGAAAATATTAGTAAAAGTTTTCATATTCCAGATAACTTCAGTTTCTCTTGTTAATCCTGTTTCAAAGCCTTCTGATTTTAATATCCATAATGCAGGTAAGTTTGCCTTTTAGCTACTTAACTCTATTTAGCAACAAAAATTACCTTTTTTTTGTTAATTAACATAATAAATTGCATTTTATGTCATAAGGCGATTCAAACTGTCTATTTGATCTCATAAAATAATGGGAAGTTACTAATTAGAAATCAAGATTTTTTTAAAAAAAGAGATTCTTCTTGATAGAAACTTCAAGGAAAGAGTCTTAAAAAAAAATATTGAGTGTTATGAAAGCAGTTTTTATGTGCAGTAATAAGTGAGACCAGCAGGAGTGATTTCCCCTAGACTTTCTTGTATACTCCCTGAAGCAGGGTTTACACGAGGCCAATATTGTCTCGACAATAAGTTCATGCATGCGCAGAAAGAGGTATCAATGGCATGTAATTTTCCTGTTGGGAAAAGTACTTGCCATTGGCCGCTCTTTCTGTGCATGCCTGTTCTTCTTTCCGCCAATGCGTGAATTTATTGTCAAGACAATATTGGCATAGTGTAAACCTTGCTTAACAAAGGTGTCATCCCCAACCCCCATATAAAATTTCCGGACCTTTTCTTAGATTATTTATATTGTCCTTGAAGGCCGTGGCAACATGAAACAGACAACAGTATATGTGGAATTGAAATACGCCAAGTGGCCATTGTTGTACGCCATTTTGTGTATTGGCGCCAATAACACAACATAGAGCATTTTTTTTTGCATCATAATGTGATGAAGAAAACCGAATATGTAATTTGAATGCCTTTCTTTCAGCCAATTCAAACCAAAATTGGACACAGATCTACAATTAGGGTTAGAAAACCACATACCACATTTTTATTTATCTAAGTCGTGTTTAGGAGTTATTGTGTTCACATAAAGGGGATTATACAGACCGACAGCAGTCAATGTGTGCAAGGATTTCGTCCAAAATTTGATACACATCTACAATTTTGATGATGAAACTGTGTATCAAATTTTGTACATCTAGCTATTTAAGTTTTTGAGTTATTTCGTTCACATGAACACTGACAGACTTCCCGTGGAGGGATTTTGTCCAGAATTTGATAGAAACCTACAAATTTGGTGTAAAGGTCATTTACCAAATTTCATCCATGTAGCTCAAACGGTTTTCGAGTTATCGTGTTTACAGAGTCCAACATAATTCCAAAATTGTGTTTTTTGGACTTGGGGAGGTCCAAAACATGAAGATTGATCTAAATCTCGAGTTAGAATTTTTTGATGATTATAATACTTTCTCTTTGTATACTTCTTATATGAGAAAGTAAAAATTATTAGTTATAAACTTTTTGGCACATAATGTCCATAGAATAAAAGTTCAAATTATCATTGTTTTCTGAAATGTTTGATTAACCACTCATGTATTATTGAATCCATGCAAATCTGGCAGGTTAATGGTTATTTAAGATAAAGACTAAAAAGAAAAAAAAGTGCCATACAGAAAGTTAAAAACTGATTTTAAATCAGTATACTAAGGATATATGTATAGAAATAGTACATATTTGTTTTACGTGCAGTTGAAAAAAAATGAATAACCAGCTAATGGTATGGATGTTACTATCATAAGCTTCCCAAAATAGCCTCAGATAAATATGTTTCTTTTACTGTATCCTTGGATGAGTGCAATTTTATCTTTATTATTAATTGCCTGGAAAATAAGAATAATATTAAAAAAAAAATCTTTATTTTGTAGAGAACCCTGTAGATGAATTGAAATCAGACACTAGTGATGGTTCATCTATTACTTCAAAGAGAAGGTATCATTTATTATGTAACTTGTTATTGCTATCTAACAACTCTTCCAATTTTTAATGATAAACACCTTCCTTCCCATATGTGGACATGTTCAAAATTGACTCTCTGGATACTTCATTGTTGCATAGTATAGTCTACAAAAATTGCTTTATTTCATTAAAATAGAAAACTTATTTAGCTTGAAGGTCAGTTTGCAGTTGCTATATTTCCTTGATAGGGTAGGATTTTGGTGGTAGGTTCGAAGTAGTTAAATGTATTTACTAAAAAAAAATAATAATATATCGATGTTATTTCAATGAATATACTGGATAGGCATGGAGATGGTGCATGCCCAATAAGTCCCTCTTATCTTCTTGACTTTCAGTCGGGCATGATACAAATGCTAACACATTCGGGTGCAACTCATCTGTGAGATTAGAAGTTAAATTTTTGCTTGGGCTTAAGGAAAAGCTTATCAAACTGAACTATTGGGTGATACAAAGCTGTATTTTCGTTTTTAAATAACTTTTATGTATTTCCTTGCAATTTCAACTAAAAATATCTCCAGGAATTCAGGTGGGAGTTGACGTTTGTTTTCCTGTAAAGTTCCTTAGCAATGACAACTGTTGTCAGCGAGAGCCTGAAATAATTCGACATTTCTTAAACAATATATTGGAAATAACGATCAATATCATTGAATTAGAGGCTGGGACACAGGTATATAAAAAAGAAATATTGAGAAAAATTTGGGAAATCAAAAATACAAACGTAATTGGGCACAACTCATCTACCAGATTAACGTACTCCCATGTACATCAAAAGAACAGTAGAGAAAAAACCATGATACCCTAGTGTGAGAGGTAGGGAGCCAGGAAGCTACTAGAGGTCCCTTAACTTTCTTGGTAAAACCCACACCTAGGCACAAAAAATATGGGTGCTTCATCTCAAAAATTAGTTGTGCCCGACGGAAGGTAAATGAACTAGCAGATTATGGCAAAAATGAAGAATTAGGGAAAATTTTACTCATTAAACTGTATTATACAAAAAACAAAACAGCATTATGAAAATTTACTTAGTCGGAGAAATGAAGAATATCTACTGATATCTGGAGGGCTATTTAAATTCTCAGAGTAGCTCAAAGTAACAATTAGTTGCAGGATCATTCAGTGTCAAGATTCATTATAAATTACAGTCATGGGAAGCATTTTTTCCAAGATTCATATAAGGAAAAAATATCACAATCACTTAGTTTGAAGTTTCTGATATTGATATGATAGTAGATTGCATAAAGTTTTATAAATAAAAAAAATGAAACTGTTTTTGCTGCATGAAAATATGAAAATCTACATAGGAAACTGCAAAAACATAAAGCATTAAAAACAACAACCATTTCATTTATTACGATAAAGGTATGCTACAACTTCTCAAATATCTTTATCTTAAGGTCCTTCTTTGTTAATTTTTTTGTTATTTAATAGAACTCTGGTCAACTTATACAGTAAATGTTGAAGATATTGTGTTTTCTGGCACCATATACTCAATAAAGCATATGGTGCCAGGTTTTGCAAAAATAAAACGATTTGTGTACTGCAATATTTATACACAGTAGGCACCTTCTAGCATAAATGAAGACATTAGTACTTGAAACTCGTGGTGCAGTTGCAAAATAACCAGTGTCGGAACGCTCAAACCTGGATGACAAATTTATGCTGTTTTAATGATGTTTTCACAATTTTTTTATTTATTTCTTGTAAAAAAAGCAATACTGGAATGGCGTTCCTATGCTTACCGGCTCCACTACACCCTTGTCGAAACCATCACCAAATGCAGTATGATCACACATAGTAGGCACTGTACTGTAAAATCCCTATATCTCTTTGGTCCCCAGAATTGATTTTTTGTAATGGGGATATTTAAACTCATGGAGAGTATCGATGAAACTTTTCTTTATTATTGGCATTTAATGGTTTTTTTGTAAGGTACAGTCTGTCAAAAAAGTATCCGAACAATTCTTATTTCTAATCTATACAAGTTGAATTCAAGAAAATTATATCATTGAATTTAGGAGAATGTCCTCTTTAAAGATATGTAAACTGCATTTGCTTAAGGGGTCATCTACATATTATATTTGACTCATCTTCATATTTTCCAGTGGCAACCCCTATTTTTTAATCTTTGAAATGATTCTACATAATAAAAAATCCCCAGGTATAAAATTTGAGGTAAATTAGTTCAAAATAATCGGAGATACAGTACAACCTCGAAAATCTGGACTGCTCGGGGGGTTGGAAGGTTCGGATTTCGGAAATTTCTGGATTTTAGATATCTTACTTAAACCAATAGAGATGTCAAAGTTCTGATGTCACCGTGTAGGTAAGTTACATCATAATTAAGCGCGCTTGTGCAGATGTCTTCAGAACAGACCCGGGAGTCGCAAGACAACGGCAAATGGTTGCCTTGGTAACGCCTCTGACGTTTGCGCATGTGCAACCAATCGAGGCGTATGCTGTTCTACACGTTGACATCATTTCCAACAACTCCATAAAAAACACGTTTTAAACATTAAAAAAATAATACAAAGACAAAAAATAGTAGTTTTGAATGAATAAAATGACTGGAATTTCCACTTCTTGCCTCAAGTGTTCTAGTTTAAAATTTATTTAGCTAATTTTTTTCTCGTCATGAGTTGAAAAAATCGTCCGGTTTTTGGAGGTTTCCGGATTTTAGAAGTCTGGATTTTTTAGGTCGGACTGTATACAAGAAAAACGATTAAGGGGCTCTTTCAGTTTATGCAAACATAAGAAATAGGTCACTCTATTAAAACTTTTTATTTAAGCTGTTAATAGGGTAATATTCTCAACTAATATTTGGTGTTTTTTAAAGTTTACCATTAGGGGTAAAGAAACATTACTAAATAAGAATGCAAGATGCATGATTTTATATGCATGTTTATTTACAAAAAATTAAAACCCATTGAAAAATTTTTACATAATATTTTTTTATACATAAAAAAGCAGTTAAACAATGCAAACTTATATATGCATAAATATATTAGTCATTAAATATTTACATTTTAATAAGAAGTATAGGTATCGATTCTGTCAATGACCTGTTGCAAGGCATGGAATTAATGAGATTGCTAATGAAATCTCAATATTTTATTTACTTTCTTATCCATAACGAAACCATGAATATATTGATTTTAAGCTGGTGACTTATTTGTCTGTACGAAGAACCATATTGATGAAGATCAATTATTTGGCCTTTCAATACATTAATTATTTTACTAATATGCCAAGAGAATTAGAAAATTTTCTTCTTAATTTCAGTGATTAATATTAAACTACTATTGTTCCCTTCTTTGGGCTATTAAGTTAACATTTCAGATAATTAATATGCTTATTATCCCATTTGAAAATGTTTTTCAACCCTTTTTATACATATTGGCAAATTATGCATGTTCCATCCCTTTGTTTAAGTATGTTTCAGAAGATAACTAGAGCTGTTGTTTAGGATTATTATTATAATGAATGTTCTAAAAGGTAAAAGTGTAATACATATTTTTAAATCAAAAAGCTTCTTAAAACTGAGCTTCAATTTTTTCCAGTTATTTTTAAAATTATATATATATATATATATTTTTAGGGTAAAGAGCAAATTATATAATCAGAAACAATCCTGGAAATTAAATTCTGTATTGACTGAAAACTCTTGTTATTCAAGTGCTTGTGAGCTCAATTCAGCTGTTTTCAAAGCTTGGTGTGAAGTAAAAAATAAAACCAAAAGTGTTGAAACAGCTGTTTCAAATGAAAAAAATGTAAGTTATCAATTGCGTCATATACTTTTCAAACTCACACAAATATATGTTTTTATTATTACTTTTTGAAGACAAGTGGCTTTTGATGTATTTTATTTTAACTGAAATTGGTAATTTAATTGAAATTCATAATTAATTTTAATTGAAATTCCTAATTAATTTTAATTGAAATTCCTTTTACAATTAGATCAAAATTTTCATTTTATTTTTTGAGTGTCATTATAAAAGTTAAGTTCCAGAAAAAAAGATATATCAGTTAGCTTTTCTATCCTCATATACATTTCCAGTTGTGAGTCTTTTGGATTTAAGTTCTTTAGTTCAAATATGACTTTTATGAGTTTGCTGTTAAAATTAATATTCTTTTGGTCTGAAGTGATTAGCATGTAGTACATTTGTGTTTTTGTTTGGGATATGTATATGTTTGGTTAAATTAAGTTAAAAGATATTCTCAAAGTAATTTAGAGTTTCTTTCTTACGAGTACACTTGCCCAGAACATTGAATGCACTTTATATTCTGTGTTTACAGTTTCCTCCCTTCACAAAAGTCAATGAGAGGCAATGAAGCGACTAATATTTTTAGTCTCATTCTTCAAATATTAAAATAAATTAAGTTATATAATTACTTTCATGTGTGCAGCAGAAATTTTCTTCCATCTTCATTATATTTGTATGAAGGAAATTTGAAATTATCGATTATTATTACAAAGCATATTTATATTTTATGGTTTGATTATCCTTTTAAAAATCCACAGTCTTTTCAAAGTGTTTTCTTAAATTCCAAAGGTTTCTCATAGATAAAATGTATGGAGAGATATTTTAAGTTTTATATTTGTCTGCTATGCAAGTCCAGCACTTTTAGTTTGGAACCATCAAATGTAATATGCTCCCACATTGTGTTCTCAACTACTGTCTGTAAGGGGGAAACAATCAGAGCTCCCTTATGGATGATTATCACTTTTATGGCTATGCTTTAGGAAGATGGACATTTTTATTTATAGGGCACCAAAACTAGTTCCTCCTGAAGAGATAACCATAAAAAATATTACTTTCCTGATAAATCAGCACTGTTCAGTGGACTAACATCAAACCAAATAGGGTCTTATAAAATTCTAAATTACAATAGACAGATTTTGTAAGAGGTGAAGAGCCATCTTTTAATGAATGCTACTATTTATTTGCTATACTAGTCTACTATTTTTGGTTTAGGGAGCATCGAATTTAAGAGTACATTTTATTGTGTTGCAACCAAGAATATAGATAGATTTTGGAAGTAAGTTGTTCATACTCTTTTAGTTTAAATTATGGATGAGGTTTTAAATTTAAAGTCACCAAAGAAAATTAGTGAATACAAGTTTAGTATTTTTTCTCTATATTTCTAGAATTAAATATTTCTAGAATTTAATATCTAGTATCTTTTCTCCTGGTATTATTTTATAAAAATAAATAACTTTTGACCTTTAAAATATTGTAATTCTTTAAATTTAAATTCAATAGTTGATCGAATAATACAATTTTCAATCTTTATTTTAAAAGAAACAGAAAGATAATAGTTTAAAAGTTAATGAAACTATAACAGAGTTTAAGTGATTGGTGTTAATCAAGGGGAAGGAGAAAGATAGTTTTTTTCTTCTTTTTTACTGTACTCTTCATTCTGTTAAGTTTTTTGCTCTTACTGCCTTCACAGAATGTTAGTTGTGACCCATTATTATTACTGGAAACCCTTACAAAATGCTTTTTTTAAAATGGAAAATGCTCTATAACAAATTGGGAATGTGCTAAAAGTGTGCAGAATAATTTCGATGTGTCCAAGAGAGATTTCTGAGCTTTTGTCTATAGTGAAATGAGAAAAATGTAGATATTGATGGGTATTTGATTTCATATTCATGGCTGCATTTTATTGAAGTAGGGTTCCTTAAATATACTAGATCAGCTGTTCCCAACCTGTTTGGTTGTGCAGATCGCCTGTTGTATAAAAAATATTCTTTGGCCACCAACTAAGTATACAAGTAAAAAAAAAATACAAACAGATATAATACATTTATATATCTTATGCACGTATATGCCAGCAATTAGTAAAGCTTACTGTAAATGGATAAAAAATATATTGTTTATAAAGCAAAAATACAAGTGACGACATTTAAAGCTTCTTGAACTTCGACTCTTAAATAGCTTTCCACTGCCCACTAATACGCCATCCGAGGCCTACAACCGGGCCGCGGCCCAGAGGTTGGGAACCACTATACTAGATAATCTGCGAGTGGGTAGT
The DNA here is from genome assembly GCA_013235015.1 of Araneus ventricosus. Taxonomy (NCBI): domain Eukaryota; kingdom Metazoa; phylum Arthropoda; class Arachnida; order Araneae; family Araneidae; genus Araneus; species Araneus ventricosus. The sequence goes on along the minus strand of BGPR01003291.1, from coordinate 116,020 downwards.
TTGAAAATTCTTAGGTTGAATGTTAATAAAAGGTAAAGTAGACTTGTGATTCCCTTCCCAACCCTTTATTCTTATTTTGCAATATTTTCCAATCTGGGTTACTCATGTACCCAATATGTTGGGCAAAGAAATTAAGTCATCACAACTTTGTCAGTGGTATAACATATTCAATAATAGTTTTCAACTACAAAGCATTTATTATACTTAATATAATTGGATCAATTTGGGGGAAATTGCCCTACTTTCTCCTCCCCCCCTTGGGGAATAATCCATTATGCTATAATCTCAAATGTGGAATATAGAGGTTGAATGCTATTTGTTTTTGATGTCTTTATAATATTTCATTCTTTTTGCTGGAATATTACTATTTTTAGACACATGTGTGAAACAAAAAAGTTTTCTATTCTGTATGTAAAATTCTTTACTTTGGGAAATTGTAATTTGAGATTTCTTTGCTATTTTTTGAAGGTATCTAATAAACAAACTACCACAAATAGTGCTTACTTGACATGGAAGAAATCGAAAACTGATACTCTGAAAAAAGCAAAGAAAGACAAATCAAGCTCAAATTTTCCCAATATGCATCAAGAAAACTCAAAAAATTCTAAGGAAGAAATTGAAATGGTAAGTATATGATTTTTGCTGCAACTTAGAAGTTCTTTTGGATAATTGAGTGAAAACTGTTAACAGTTTTCAATTTTTTTTGCATTAAAATAAATAATTGTTTTGAAGAATTTCTTTTAATGATTTGAAATTTTTTTTGTGTGTGTTTCAAATCATACTAGGGAAAAGTCCAAATTCTCTTTGTTTCTGATTAAAACTCTGAATAGTTAGACAAAAATGAGTATTTTATCTCCAGCTCTTTAAAAATCATGATCCTTTGTTGTTTTTTTATTATTAATATTCAGCGTAATTCAAAATTCAACATACAAACTGTTGGAGGTGATAAAAAGCACAAAAACAAGCTGAATCAGATGGTCTTGCGAGTGTGCATATTTGGAATAAAATTGATCTAAATAATTTTCCTTTTACTCTATATCATACAAACATATCATATGCAATAAATTATTAAATTTATTTATTGTAATATTAGAGTATTTAAAATATGCTGTATATTTTGTTGAACGAGATGAACATGTTTCATGCATAATGTACAAGAGACAACAATCAATTTGTTACTTTTTCCTTAAATTTTTTTGTTTTCTTTTCATGTTCCTTTTATGAACTTTATATTTCAAATCAAAATGATGAATAAAATTTGCCCACGAGTTTATATAGAAAAAAAAATTACTTGTAGTTAGAGGGTCACAATACTCAGCCTTTCATAGCCATTTGCAGTGTCAATGGAGATTCTTGTGAATTGGTCGATTTCTTAACCCTTTCGTGGGCCATTTATTTCTCTTTTGAATTCCTCCCGGTTTTTTGTGTTTTATTATCAATTAAGTAATAGCATCTAAGGAAATATATTTTATTTTGCCGAATTTTATGTTTACATTTAAATTCTAGGAGTGGGAAATATACTTCCCATGGAACCATTTACGGTCATAGAGAAAATTCAATTTAATGACGATTATTTGTCATGGAAAGATGAGAAGCATGTTGCAATGCACAAGGGTACATTACATTCTGCACACTGCACACATGTAGCAGGTCCTCTTTTCTTGGACCTTTGTACTACATTTCCTACATCATCTATAGTTGGAAACCAACTTTGGCATATGATTTCCCACACTGGGTAAGCGCACATCATCCGGAAATGCACACTTCTTTACTTGGAAGCTAGCAGGATGGCCTTTCCTTTTTCTTGAGGAATATCCATCTATTAACTGACGAGCTAATTCTAATCGGAATGTTAGCTGGTCTAAACTTCTGTTTCTTTTGTTCACTTGCCACAGTATAAAACTATTTACGTTGCAAAGGTCAATAAGAAAATAAAAGATACGGTGCCACCATTTTACAGATCTTCTTCCTATTTGGTATCTTTCTTTTCTGTGATCGAAGCGATCAACCCCTCTCATGATATCGTTATATATAGCGACAGATTTTGGGCAAGGTACTTCTGTTTTAGTACCATCTTTTTTCCTCCACTTTACAGATGTCATAATCGCTGGATTATGTGCAGTAGTCAACAAAGTAAAAGCCTTTTTGTCCATCCACTTTATTGCAGCAACACCTTCCTTAGTTAGGAACACTGATTCACCTCTTTGTAGTTTGTCATTAGCTTTCAGCATTGGTGGAAGATCCTTCCTTTGCGGCCTCACATTCCCCATAGAAAATAGATCACTTACAAGTAGATTTTTTGCAAGACTAAAAGATGTGAAATAGTTATCATGGGCTATGCGTCCTGTGTGTTTCACATCTTCCATTAGTTTAATAACTACTGTATCCCCCTAAATTCAGTTTCTTAGCCTTATTATCAAAAGTTTCCTTTCCACAATAAATTTCAAATTTTTGAATATATTCAGTCAATGGAGTCTGCTAAACACCACACCTTGTACCATCTTTTTATGGGCTTTATTGGCATATATTGCTTCAATGAAATTCGCTTTTGAAAGCTATCATACTTTCATCTATTGATAAGGTTGAGGAAGGTTCGTAGGCTTTAGATATGGAATCATTGAGTTGTGAGAGGATTGGTCTGACCTTATGGAGTTTATCATGCCCAGGTTGCCCACATGGATTTTTGCCGTTATCATTTACATGTAAAGTCTCGGTTATTTTTTTGAACCTCTTTGCGGCTGATTGAACATTGAGAATAGGGTCTGTGCTCCAGTAGACTTTTTAGTTCAGGCAATTGATGTATACCCATGAGTATATGCATACCTATCCATGCTTCCAATTCTTCTGATGTGATCTCTTTCCAGTTCAAGACAATGTCTGTTGTGATATGACACAATCTCTTCCTTTTCTTAGGCTGCTTTACATATGAATTTGTTTCGTCAACAATATTCTGTAAAATTTCTTCAGTAAAAAGCATGCCAAAATAATCCTTTTCAGTGGAATTGAATGATATTTTCAGGTTTGGCTCATTATTGAAAGAAGAGGCAATTTTGTCGAAGAAATCTACTTTATTACTCCATTCTTCATTCATTTCATGATCGCTTTCAGAAGAATTGTCGTCATCAGCAGAGGAAAGTTCCTCAGTCGTCAAAACATTACTTCCAGAACTTGTGCCAGGGTTATCTAAATTTTCTAGTGATTGTAATTCTGAACATACATCATCATCAGAATCATCTGGGTCACCAGGAAGGCTAAACAGCATATCCAAAGCAGCTGATGTGGACAACCGCTTCTTCTTACTCGTCTGAAAGTTATGAGAAATTTATGAGTGATAAATTTAGGATACATTTTTCGGGGGCACTACGATCGTTCGAATTATTTCATTTTCGAAAATTTGACACTCCCCTAAAAAAAAAAGTGCTGCCATAGGCAGATGCCTACTTTGTCTAAGCGTAAATTGGGGCCTGCAGCTAGTCGTATTATTTGTTATTCACTACTAGACAATTACTGGTACAAAACACGCAAAAATGTAAGAAATAAGTAAATATAATTACAATAAAAACGATCTTTTCTTCATTTATTATAAAAATATATTATTTTTAAAACTAAATATTCTAATTTTTCATATGTACAAATAGCATGTGGCTTTTATATATGACGCAATAGCACTTTCACATTTCACAGTTAGACCCATTATTTATTATTCAATATTAGATAGTTAAAGGCACAAAATGTGCAGAAATATACGAAATAAGAAAGTCTTATTACAATAAAAACAGTGTTTTACTCACATTTGCAGTAGAATCGTTGAACAGTACAAATGTCACATCAATGCAGATGTCAGAGCAGAACAGATGTCACATAACCGCTTTCGAACTTTCAACACAAATGTGCTAATTCTACTTCAATCGATTGAACATAGATGGCAGCACAAAACTGATGTGAGAATTACTCTTTCTAACGATATAATAGCGAGGCCAATACATTATAGTGAGATTTGCGCTTCCCGCAGGTGTATTTCGTAAGATCATGTGGGTGGGAAGTAATCTTCCCAAGGCCCATAAAAGCGTCTCATAAGCCCTGACTTTCAGTGCCCCTCACAAGAAGAAATCCAGTATAGATAAAGCATGTAATTGTGGTGATCATGGGATGGGTCCACTATGCCCAATCTATCTTGTCCTAAACATTCCTTTCAAATGGTAATACAGAACATTAGCAAAATGAGCTGATGTCCCTTTATGCTGGTCCACCCTGCTCGAACAAGCATGGGAAAAATACTGACTTATGGGGCAAATTGGCAAATATTTAATGATGTCATGCATGTCTGTTTTGATGTCCTTCAACTTCCATCATCTACTCCATACACAAAATAGGGTGGGCTGAAAAAAAATCATAAATTTTTTTTTCATGTCGCTATACCACGGAAAAGTTGCTAATGGGTGAAAAATTAAATGAAGAAAAAAGTAAGGAAATGATTGATATCTTCCACTCGCGCATCGGGCCTTAAAAATCGTAAAAATTGACAAAAATCGACTGTTTTTTGAAATTTTTAAAAATTTCTCTTTATCTGTTTATTTTAGCATTAGCTGCTAAGTACTGATCTTTTTAAGAGAAATAAAGTTTATTTTATCAAAATCAATCCATAATTTCTGGTGGCGCATTCCCTCCAAGGTTGACAAAAATATGTGAAATTACTTCAATATACAGTTCCTAACTCTTAACATAATCTTTATATGTCATCTTCTCAGTGAATTGCATCAGATCAATGTATATGCATGAAAAAAGTTATTTAGGTCTAAAAATATATCAACTTCATTTATTTTCTTTGTTTACTTTAACACAATGCAAAACTAAGCTCCAAAATTAAAATATTATTTGTTGCTTAAGAACGAATGGCAAGAATGCAGAAAATAGCAAAAAATAATAACAGACCTTTAAAGGAAACACTTTAGCATTTTAGACATAGTTATGTCTCTTAAATTTCTTGCATGGGATTGTTATCTTTCTTCTCACCAAATGATGCTTGGAAGTCTGATTTATGGAAAAACTCGGAAATATCGAACGTAACCCCGATGTTGATGAAAAAGCGTTCATTAAAGATCAATGATATCTTCCAAATATTGAAACTGACATAAAAGCGGCAAAATCTATTGAAATTTTAGTTATTCGCGATCATACTCAATTATCACATTCCAGGTGGTTAACAGTATACAAAATTCCTGGTGGGTTAATTAAGTGAAAAAAAACCTTTTTTTGAAATCGTCTATGGCAGAGTAAAACCAGGAAATAGTTCACAGAGCACAAAGTACGTGTTCAAATGAATCAACACAACTCGTTACCTTTATGAAAACTTTCTTAAGTCTATTGATCCTGTAAACGAATGCAATGCATTTTTTTACTTATACTGAAAATATGATTCTGGTCAGGACAATGGATGAATGAAAATACACCAAAGAACTGGGCATTAGACAAATTTTAAAGACGAAGTATCTGAATGGAGCGTTTCTATGTTACAAACAAGCAATTGAGCGATATGTCAAACTCGTATCAGAAACAGAGTCTTATATCAGAGCCTCGGTCTCACGATCATAATATGATTATATCATTGGATTGACCATCCGGGCGTATGGCTGAGGGCTATTGGGCAAAGCAACCAACTACTTTATGTGTAAATCAGAAATTATTAGCAACAGGGTGGCCAGCCGACCTGGAAAACCGGGAATAGTCGGGGAATTTCGGGAGACTGGGAAAAGTTGGCGAAATTTATTCTAAAACTGGAATTTTTTTATTTTGATAATTCTTTAGGACTCGACAATTCACTGATCTTTTTTGTATAAGTAGAATGAAACACCGTTAACAACCAGTGGAAATCAGTCATTTACCGACAGTCAAAAACGACACCGCGCCAGGTGGCGAGGTGTTTATATTTAAATTTCCGAGGGACCGAAATTTCGTCTGTGAACAGAATCGAGTTCTTATTATTAGCTAAATTAGACGATACTTTTTGAGATACAAATTAATAGTATAATCGTACTCAGATGTGGAAGAAGAACCGGAATTTGGCTACGTGCCAAAGCGATTAAGATAGCTTACGAGATCGTAAATTTCTCTATATCTGTCTACAAGTTAGCATCCACACTACTGCTTGCTTCTATGATGATTTAGTATCAAATAGAAGTTATACCAGAATTAGTTTATTCTTCCACTTCTCGAGATCCTTTTGTTGAATTACGAAGTTTTCCCTTCTATATTCTTTCGGTATTTTTTTTTTTGTTTATTTTGAATATGCTCTTTTTTACTCTGAGTGTTGGGAAACATTATGAATAAGGTTCATTTTGCTAAATTATGGGATCTTCAAAGTATCCCGACTGCCTTTATTTATATATATAAAAGAGCAATTTCTTTTGAGTATTATGTATGCATGTTCATGTTTTTTTTTTATGCAAGGCCAGATCTTTGACTTACCAGACCAAATTTGGTTATGTGATGGATTAGCACATGAGGGGAGTTAACACCGCAGATTTTTATGTATTTTATTTTAAGTAGCAAATTCGGATGTTTTTTGCCCATTTTCGCGAATTTTATTTTTTTACATTATTATTCATATACGCGCAAATTCCGGTGTTTTAATAAATAAGTTCTTGCATTTTTTCTCTCTTTTTTTGTCTTTGATGTTTTATTTATTTCTCTTTATATACTATTATTTTTAAGCCGTATTACAGGAAGTTGGTTGAAATAAAAAGTTATTTTTTTCCCTCTTGATGCGCAACAGAATATTATGCTTCTGTGTTTTAATTTGTAAACATCGGGAAAAAAAATAGTTTTCTTGCATTTTTTTCTTTTTTTTTTTTTGTCTTTTTATGTTTTATTTTTGCAACGTATATTTTTATTAACATTTTTTATTGTTCTAAATATTTTTTTAAGTTTATATTTTTAATTAGAAACGCTGGGAAAATTCTGTACCGTAGAATTTTCATTGTAAAGATTTATTAGTTATTTTACGGTTTATTGGTTAAAAGTTTGAAATAAATGTTCTTTTTTCAAATATTTTGCTTTTCATTCAAACCATACTAGTTTGAATGAAAACTTAGTATGGCCAATATGCAGTGGCGGATTTTGTCAAAATGAGGCCACAGGCAAAAAATTGCTTTGAGGGCCCCCTAGCCCTACCCAATGTTGCAAATTAGCTGTCGCTATCTGGCACGACGAATAAGTTTTGAGGCCCCCTAGATTCTTGAGGCACGAGGCGAGCGCCTCTAACACCTGTGCGAAAAACTGCCACTGCCAATATACAGGTGATTTTTTTTTTCTATGGTTGACGGGCTACCTCCGAAAAAAGTCAGGGAATTTTTTTATAAAACCTGGAAAAGGCAGGGAATCTCAAACAGCAAAAATGATGGCCACCCTGTTAAATTACAATATATAGCCAAATTTGTTCCCTGCACTTTTCCAAAAGCTTTGACATAAAAGAAATGATAAATTGTAATCGTCTATATTAAAAATAAATGAACAACACGTAACAAGATGGGAAAATTACCCATTGCATATTTAATCATTTGAAGTATTTTCCACTGTGAATAAAATTGAACTCCTTCATTTTTATCTTATTATAAAAATGATTGCTTAGATTAATTTAAATTTTTTTTAACTAGAAGGTGGATTCATATATTGATATCCTAATTTTGCTTTGAGAAATCACATTCTTCAGACTAATAAAAACTTTATTTACGAGAGCCTAATTCCATATTTGTGTCCAGGCCCACAAAATCTAAAGGGCAGCACTGATCAGAAGCATCGCGAAACGTTTGTGGAAGTCTAGGAACGACGCTTTTACTCGCATTGTCCGAAATTTCCTATAAATCAGATTTCCAAGTACCATTTGGTGAGAAGAAAAAGTAAAATTCGTAACAAATAATATTATAATTTTGGAGCTTAGTTTTGCATTGTGTTACAATAAACAAAGTTGATATATTTTTAGACCTAAATAACTTTTTTCATGGATATACATAAATCTGTTTCAATTCTTCAGTAAGAAGGTGTATGAAGATTATGTTGAGGGTTAGGAACTAAAAATTGCATATTGAAGTAATTTCACATATTTTTGTCAACCTTGAAGGGAACGTGCCACCGTAAATTATGAACCGATTTTGATAAAATAAACTTTATTGCTCCTAAGAAGATCAGTACTTAGCAGCTAATGCTAAAATAAACAGATAAAGAGAAATTTTAAAATAAAAAAACATTCAAAAACAGTCGATTTTTGTCAATTTTTACGATTTTCAAGTCCGATGCGTGAGCGGAAGATATCAATCAATTTCCATACTTTCTTTCCTTTTTTAATTTCTCACCCATTAGAAACTTTTCCGCGGTATTAGCGGAATGGAAAAAAGTGTTGGACATGCTCCTTGTGTATTACATAAGGAGTACTGAGTTTGTACCTCTCAGCATTTGCGAACTGTTGTATGTTCTCCATACACAGTTGATTTTTTAAATGACTATTGCTGATATCCAACTATCCAGTCAACGAAGGTCCAAAATGGGGATGAAAAAAACATTAAATCATAGAGTTTTGAAAATTAGTGCACGTGTTTGTGAGGGGCTTATGATGAACATACTAAAAGTCCCCGGTCCTGGAGCGTAAAATTCCCTAAAAGTACATATTTTTGTTTTTCTTCCAGCTTTAATAGTTTCCGAGATAATGGATCTCAAAGGTTATTGCATCTTGGATTTCATCCCCCTTTTTTAATTTTTCTTGAATATCTCGAAATCTATTCAATTTTCAAATTATATGAAATCAGTAAATTAAAGAGCGTAAAATTCTGTACAAATACATGCTTTTATTTTTGTCTTAGCTTCACTAGTTTCGGAGATAATGGATTTAAAAATTTGCCGTCATCTTGGATTTTATCCCCGTCTTATTTTTTCTTGCATATCCCAAAAACTATTATAGCTAAAACAAAAATAAAAGCAAGCAATTGTAGGGAATTTTACGCTCTTTAATTTGCTGATTACATGTAATTTAAAAATTGAATAGATTTTGAGATATTCAAGAGAAACTAAAAAAGGGGGATGAAATCCAAGATGGCGACAAACTGTAAGACCCATTATCTCGGAAACTATTAAAGCTGGAAGAAAAACAAAAGTATGTATTTGTAGAGAATTTTACGGTCTTTAGTTTGTTAAATCAATTATAATTTGAAAATTGAATATTTTTCGAGATATTCGGGAAACACTAAAAATAGGGGTATGAAATCCAAGATGGCGGCGCGAGCTCTCCCCCCAGGATCGGGGACTTTTACTATGTTCAACAAGAGACCCTCAAGAACATTTGTACCAATTTTAAAAACTATGATTTTTTTGTTTTTCTTCAAACCTTTCGTTTATTGTACTATCAATTAAGATTTTTTACAAATTTATTTGTTTTGAGACAAATTATCTCAAAAACTATTAAAACCCGAAGAAAAGTCAAAGTACCAATCTGTAGGGAAGCGCATGCTCTTTAATTTGTTAAATCACATGTAATTTCAATATTGCATAGTTTTCGAGATATTCATAAAAATCTGAAAAGAGGGAAGGATATCCAAGATTGCGGCAGCATTTGAGACCCATTATCTCCAAGACTATTAAAGCTGGAAGAAAAATAAAAGTATGCATTTGTGGGGAATTTTACGCTCTTTAATTTGTTAAATCATTTGTAATTTGTAAACTTAATAGTTTTCGAGATATTTAGGGAAAACTAAAAAAGGGGTGGATGAAATCCAAGATGGCGCCACGAACTCCCCCCCCCCCCCAGGACCGGGGGACTTTTAGTATGTTCATCATTAGCCCCTCACAAACATGTGTACCCATTTCCAAAACTATATTATTTTTTGTTGTTTTTTTTCAAACCCTTCGTTTACTGGACTAACAGTTGAACAATACCTTCTTGCACATCTGGTTCGCATTTCCAGTTATACTTTCTTCCGTGATTTTGGCTTGTTTTTGTGTTTCTTACCTCCCCTAACAGTTTGTTAGTTGAATTTTGGTTCACTATGTATCTTTGTAATGTCTCTTTTGGAAGGAGCCAGAAGTGGATAAATTTCTAATATGCTGCTGTGTCTCTTTTTAAACTATTCCTCTACTTGTAGAAAGTGATTGAAGGCAGGAGAGGATTGTACAATACTGCAGGAGTATAAAAGTTAATTTTTCAAAATATGAATGATTAAAATGTTTAATATTTGTATTCTGCAGTTATACTTTTGTCACGTACAACTGTTCTGTATGCTAGTAACATGAATTTTTTTAATCAATAAAATAAAAATTACTTTAAAAAATTACTCTACTCTTAAAGAAAACATTTAATATGAATGCAGTGATACCTCGGTTTTCGTTGATAATCCATGTGAAAACAATCGGCGAAATCTGAAATCGAGGCAATTATTTCCGTATCAATCAATGTAAATCCAATTAATTCATTCTAGAAACTCCAAAACACGTACCAAAAATACATTTTATAGAGAATATAAATATAGTGTTTAATATTAAAAACAATTAGAAATTACTATAAAACTTTTAAACACTCTAGGAAGTTTCTGAATGGTACACTTTACAATCATCACTAGCATTACCACACAACAAAAGAGTTAGATTATGTTTCATAGGCTTATGTCCTGGCAGTGCCTTTTCCTCCTGTGCAATGGAAGTTTTCTTTCATCTCAGTTGAAGACTTGTTCGGCGACTAATCCTTCAGTTTATATGTAATATTTGGATTCGGACACAAATTTTTCGGCCTCGGACTTGTCCGAACTCGCACCTTCGCAGTTTGTTTTCGCAAAATTAGCTGTATGGTTACATGGGCACGCCGACTGAATCCAAGACAAATTTTCTTGGAAAAAATTGGCGATAACTAAAGTCAACGAAAACCAGATATTACTATATATTTTTTCATGCTTTTCGTTTGAATTTTTTTTTCCAAGTACAAGGTGATTATAACTACAGTTGCACTTTCAAAAGGCTGTAAAAAAAGAACCCACTTGTCAGAATGACCTGATGTTTCATCTGAGTATACATGAAGCAATGGGAATTTGTTTTACGAAAGAAGAAAAATAGTTCAAAAGTTGACCGATAGATGACGCTGTACTCGTGATAAGATCCTAAAAAACGATTGCTTTAAAAGATATGCTAATTTTAAGGTGCTAATTAAAAGATGTGACATGCGCACCGCACATTACACTTGTGATAAAAAGGCGGGGAGCATGCAGTTCCTGTTATTCTGCGGCTGAGAAGGTAGTCATGACTCTATCATTGAAGGATTGGGCTCTGCTTGTGAAGCTTTTTTGCAACTGTCCTGAAAGAACTGTGACTGTGCTGCAATTGCATTGAAGAAACTCCGGCCATTAAAGGGTTTAAGAAGCGGCTCTGGTCCGATGACTGCATTCGGTCTGAAGAAGATGATTGATAAATTCGAAGAGTCGGGTTCATTTGACGTGAAATGTGGCAGAGGGAGGAAAGCAATTGCTTTGATGTCAGTGGAGGATGTGGCTACAGCATTGCGGGAAGCGTCAAGCAGTGCTTTGGGAAAATGCAGTGCACGGAGAATTTCCCGGACTTTAGACAAACCTGTCAGCACAGTTCGTAAAATTTTACGAAACATAATGCAATGCTATCCATTCAAAATTATGCATGTTCAGGAGTTGGTTCCTGCTGACCTGCCAAAACGAGAAGCTTTCGCCCTGCAGTTTCTATCTCGAATGGAAGTGGACACTGCATGGCCATGGAACATTTTGTGGACAGACGAAGCCCATTTCCATCTCCAAAGTTCTGTACTCAAAATTGAAGAATATGGGCAAAAGAGAATCCGTTCCAAATGCAACCATTGCCTCTTCATTCTCAAAAGGTGTGGTACGGGTTTGCAGCAGCATTTATTGGCCCTTTCTTTTTCGAGGAGATTGTCCTTCGGGTCCTGTAACATGTACAGTCAATGGGACACGTTATGAATCTCTTTTGCGCAACCAGCTCATTCCAGAACTGCAACAGCGCGGATGTGTGGATAGCACAATTTTTATGCAAGATGGCGCTCCTCCGCACATTGCAACACCAGTGAAGCAGCTGTTGAATCTGCATTTTGGAAATGACAGAATTATCAGTCTCCATTTCCCAACAGCCTGACTGCCATGATCACCTAACCTGAACCCTTACGACTTTTGGTTGTGGGGTTACCTAAAAGATGTTGTGTACGGAGGTCCGATTGCGAACTTAACTGAGTTCAAAAACCGCATTACGCAACACATTCACAATATCACCACTGAAACACTCCGATCTGTTGTGGAACATGCTGTTTTGCACTTTCAGATCATAGGAGAAAACGGTAGACAGCATATTGAACATTTCTTAAGCAAGTCGAACCCGCCTTATTTTCTTGATGGTTTCATCAGTTTTTGCTTTTTCTACGGTGTTTGGCCTAGGGACAATTAAAAACTGATTTTTTCCCTATCCGTTGTGGCACCACCTTGTTGTGGTGGATGGGCTTTGAACAAAGAGTGCCACAACAGCATGCACGTCTTTTAATTAGCATATCTTTTAAAGCAATCGTTTTTTAGCATCTTATCACGAGTACAGCGCCATCTATCGGTCAACTTTTGATTTTTTTTTTCTTTTGCAAAGCAAATTCCCATTGCTTCACGTATACTCAGATGGAATATCAGGCCATTCTGACCAGTGTTTCTTTATTTACAGCCTTTTGAAAGTGTAACTTTAATTATAATCACCCTGTATACAGTGCTATCTCGAATCTCTGGGGAAGAGAAAAAAATTCGAGATAAAGAGTTTTCGAGTTATTAAGGTTTAGACAAAATTTTTAAAAAATCCCACGAACTACTTTTTGCGGCTAAAAATATGATTCATCAGAAAAATCTACACAATCTGCAAATAATTAATAAATTACTCTTCTCAATACTTTAATAATTTCAAAAGTGTGTTCTACATGCGTACCTGTTTTGACTTAATAACATCCATTCTTTACAAAAAAAAAAAAATACATTTAATAGTTTCGGAAGAAAAAGTCCTTAATTTAAGTTTGCCATCTCACAGAATCTTTTTGCAACTGCACAGTTTTTTCTAAAGTAGCAATTGCACCAAATGATTCAGTTCCAATATTTTGGATTGATTCAAAAAAGTTCTGGAGCAGTTCCACTGCCTTCTCAGCTTCTTTCACAGTAACTTTTTCGTGCTCTTGTTGATTCATTCTTCGTTTTCTTCAATAGAAATTTCTGCATTTATATTCGCAACAATCTCTTTATCTGTCATAGTGTCGCACGTTTGGAGTTGATTCTCTACATCCAAGAAATCTTCAAATGAAATGTTAGTGTTACAATCCTTTTGTATCAATGACCACTGTTCTGGATTAATTTCTCCTTCTCCTATTGAGTGCTTAATAGAATCAACTTCCTCTGTTTCACTAGAAGTTTTATTCTCGGAAAATCCTGCTTTGATGAAACAATTTTTTATTGTTGTTTCTGTGACATTTCTCCGTGCATAGTCAGCCATTCGCATTGACTGCAAGATGTTGATGGGTGCACAAGGTTTACCTTCACCGATACTATCCAAGAGTTTTCTCACAATTTGCGCTCGATAATCAAATTTGAAGCTCCGGATTATTCCCTGGTTGAGTGGCTGCAATTTCGAAGTCGTATTAGGCGGTAAAAATTTCACTGTGATATTTTTTAGTGCCGGAAAATTAGAGTGAGCATTACAATTGTCTATGAAGAGGAGAATGCATCTTTTCCTTTTAGCCATTCATTTCTTTATCAATTCCCTTCAGCCAATCACCAAAAATTTCGCTTGTCATCCAAGCCTTTGGATTTGACTTGTACATCATTGGAATTGACTTAATTTTAGCAAAGCACCTCGGCTTTTGGATCGTCCTATCATAAGAGGAGGAAGCCTTTCTTTACCACTTTGATTAGCTGTCAAGAGTGCAGTCACACGAAGCTTACCCTGTTTGCCACCATGGCATTCTTCACCTTTAAAGCAGCCGTTTTGTTGAGCAAACACTGGAAGAACAATCCATTTTCATCTGCGTTAAATACATCATCAGCTTTGTAATCCTTTAAAAGAGAAGGAAGCCACTCTCCACAGGAAGATGCATCTACCGATGCACTTTCACCGCAAAGTTTCTGAAAAAAATGTTGTGCCTTTTCTTAAAATTTTCCAGCCAACCATTGCTTGCTTTCAATTCACTGTTCGAGTCCAGTTCTTTTGGAAAATCCTCTGCTTTTTGTTACAACATCAATCCACTCACAGGAAGGTTTTGATCACGGCATTGGACAAACCATTTTCGTACACATTCTTCAACTTCAGGATAGGTCGAATTCCGAATTTTCATTTTCTTCCTGTTTCCGGCATCATAGTTTTTTTTCCGTTTGTTTTACGGTTTTTTATTATTGTTGAAAGAGTGCTGGAAGGGATTTTAAAGTAAGCAACAATTTCGACTTTCTTTTTTAGTTTGTTTTCATCCAAAAACTTCAACACTTTTATTTTGTCTTCGGCGGATAACACTTTCAATTTACGCTTTTCACCAGCCATTCTCAAGGAGTCAGAAAAATTAAATCTACAAATGTTCACGAACACGTTTTTATTCTACACTGGTCAGCTACGAAATGAAAGAACTCACCCCTGTAATTAAAGTGCACATGTTCTACAATAAAGAAGGGCACAGGAAATTCTCCTGCCGGTGGCAAGATAACAGACTCTCACCCCCCCCCTTCCCGTTTCTCATCTCACACCCCAATATCCTATTCATTGCTTTTCCACAAAAAAGGGTGATATGTTCTTTGTTCTTTAAAGGCATTTAAGGCATGGAAAAAAAAGAAAGATGAAATGTTGAAACAAAAGATGTCTGAGAAGTTTGATAAAGAGCAAGAACAGGTTGTAGAATCATTAATGGAGAAAAAAGAAAAAAAGATGGAGGCTGATGCTGCTTTCACTGCATGGTATGTCAAAGCTACAAGAGTGTATATATTAAATTATATCTGAAGATTTTTTTTGTTTTTGAAAAATCTTTTATTCTGTGAAACATACTAAAGTGCCAAACATCATGGGGTACCTCCTAATATCATGCAAGACCTGCTTTTGTCCGGCAAAGTGCAGAAACTCGAAGTGGCGTGGACTCAACACATTGTGAGAAATGCAATCATCAGAACTCACATTTTACACTGAAGATTTGTTCACGAGGGGATCGACCAGAAAGTGATGAAGAAAATGATTTTGGCTCACCCAATTTCACAGAAAGTTGATAATGATTTGCAACTTTCATCAATGATTTTCTTTCCTGTGCACAATACTTATATATATTTTGGTAAAACTAGCTTGCGTATTTGGAAGGATATAAATGTTTTCTTAAAAAATCCCAAATTTTTCCGCATGTTTTCAGTCTATAACATATAGAGTTTCCAACAAAATTATACAAAACTTACAGAACATATGACAATATGTTAGCGGAGCATTATATTAAGATTTGAAGTAATGCTTTGAATATTAAAAGAAATATGAGTATTTGAAGTAAATAATTTTTTTCTGTGCATGTGTGAAACATATTATAATTTTTCTTTTATAATTTGGAAGCCAGATACATAAGGCAGCTTATATAAAAATTCCAGTAGAATACCTTTAAGATTTAGAAAGATATCGGCATATACAGCACGATAGCACAAGTCAGCACTTGACAGGATCAGAATTCACTCAACCAACGTGCAGGAGTGGCGTTAGAGTTTGCCCGACAGGGGGACACGACCTGCTGTACTGGGGGGCGTGTGTAATGAAATTGGTCTTAAATGTTCGCCTGATCTTTATTTATCAACTAGTTGAAGAATTTTATATAAGAATTTCATGGCATGAATTCTATACAAGAATTATCCCCGATGGGTCCCTGCCACCACCCCACTGGCGCCACCCCTGCTGACGTGTCACCAAGCTCCTCAAATGCAAATGCAATTATACATTAAAACTTTTTATAGACCATTTAAGCAAAAATGAAAACACACGACACACCAATCAGTTCGTCCAATTCGCCAAGCGAGAATCGAATAAAGATACAACTATATTGACTGTGTAAGTCTTAAATCCTGGTAAATGCACAAGTTCATGAATTTCTTTTACTAACCAACTTTTTGGTAGTTTGTCTCGTTGTTGAGCCCAAACTGGACATACCATTAGGACATGTTTAATCGTTTCGTCTTCACATTGGCATTTACAGTCTTTACCAAACATTCGATTTTGGAAAGCGCCAAATATCCCATGTCCCGTTATAATCTGATTGTAATAGAAGTCGGCACTGATTCAAGTCGTATTAATTTCTGGGTAAATTAACCTTGTCCATTTTTAGATTGCATCCATCTGCACTGCCAATTTTCTGTTAATTTTTTATTGTTAATATTTCTTATTTGTATTTTTGAATAGGTGATCTCTATTGGATGCTTCCTTAGCAAGCAAATCTGCTAGCTCATTCCCCATGTGGCCCTCAACCACATTAGTTTAATGTCCTCTCTATCTTTCAGCCTTTTCTTTATATGCCATATAAATTCTCTGTTGTCGCTGTCATTAATGCTGATCTTGAATCAGACACGATTTTAATGGCATAGAGTTCGTGGTCTAGAATATAGTCAATAGCTTTATGTGTGATAAAAACTGGAATTTTTATGTATTTGCCCTGTGGCTTCCAAATTATAAAAGAAAAATTATATGTTTCGCACATGCACAGTAAAAAATTATTTTCTACAAGTACTCATATTTCCTCTAATATTCAAATTTTAATGCAATGCTTCTCTTAACATATTGTCACATATTCTGTAAGTTTCATATAATTTGGTTGGAAACTCTGTATGCAGGAAACATGTGGAAAAGTTCTGGATTTTTAAAGAAAATCTTTATATTTTCCCGAATATGCATGCTATTTTTGTTTGTAAGTATATGTAACATTGTACACAGGAAACAAAACCATTGATGAAAGTCGCAAATCATTTTCAGCTTTCTGTGAAACAGGGTGAGCCCAAATCCTTTTTTTCTTCATCAGGTCAGTACCCTCGTAACCAAATTTTCACTATAAAATGTGAATTCTGACGATTGTACTTCCCACGTCTTATTGAGTTAATGCCAAGTCGAGAGACTCCTTTTGCCGGGCAAAACGAAATCACACACGATATTTGGAAGTATCCCATAACTTCTGGCGCTTCAGTGTATAATGGAAGTTTGATTTAGACATGATTTATATTTACAGAAAAATGCTTTTTCAAGAATTCTTGTTACAGAAATTAATTATGCAATTAAAATATAATGTGTAACAAAATATTAATGTATTATCAGGCTGCAGGAAATCTTCGAAATGAAACAATTACTTTGAAAATAAAGGCATATTTAAACTTTTTCTACTGCTATGGATGGAATCTACTTTGCAAGTTTAAAATTTCATATTTCTAATTTTGTAGTCATTTGAAATTTTTCTTTAAATCCTTCTGAATGTTCAGGGTGTGTTTATCAAACAATTGATGTTAATGCAAGATTATTGTATTTTATAGAAAAATCAAATTACTTCTAATTACAGCTTTAATTATTTTGTAAACAAATCTGAAGATACATGGAAAAAATATCTTTCTTAATTTTATGTATGTAATGAGAAAGCATCCAAATTTATTTTAAAAACAGATTTTCATTTCAAGTAAATTTCATATAGTTTGATACAAAGGAGAAAATATTAAGCTAATCAAACTATTTAAATGAAATTTTGCTTTAATTTTATACACCTATGATTTCCGTGATGTGTTTTTTAAAAAAGTTTGATATATGTGAATAAACAGTTTTTTAAAAAATGTAATAAATGTAGCAATTCAAATTGTCCTGCTGATAGAATTGCAGCTTTGTGTATCAGAATTTTTGTTCTCTGAAGACTCGTTTTGTTCAGTCAACAACAAAAACAAAGCACAATTGTTATAGAAATCTTTCTTAATGGAGACTATTGAAAGACAGCTGACATAAAAACCTGGAATCATTGTTCAACCAATCTTGGGCATGCTTCTTCTAGAATGAATGTTGAAACGAGTTTGTATGTAAATGTATATAATAAACAAAATTACATAAAGGAAAGCATTGTCTGTTCTAAGTATTGATATGTGAGGAACAGAACAAAATTGTATGCTGGTAAATTTTTCTTACTAAAAATAACTTTTGTAAACAAATTATTTGTTGACAACCATCATGTAAATTCTTAGGAATTTAAGAAATGGTGACGCATTTATTTTGATGACCACTAATTTTGAGCGCTGAATGCTGCTTTTAAGATAGATTTCAATGCGATTTTCAAATAAATAAATATTCATCTGTCTGTGGTTATGAAGATGTGAAGGGAAATAAGACAGTAAATAACTATTAGTGTAATGCTTTTTTTTTTGTTGCAAAGCTATGTTTTTTTTGTTGCAAAGCTATGTTTTTTTTGTTGCAAAGCTATGCTTAAATCTAAAATTTCTAAGGAAGAGGTAATCTTTATTTTGTTATTAATCTTCAATAAGAAATTCTTCACAAATATGAAGAAAATATTGCAATGTGTCAAGAAGAAAATAAGTTAAAAAGTGTGGATTTATGGAGGGTGGTATAATGAAATATAAGGAAAATGTGAGACATACTATAAAATGAGGAATTTAAATTTCTTTAAAATTTAGAGTCACTGCAAATTTGCAGAATTAGATTTTAAACCTTTTAGAAAAGTGTACAAAAGTTGCCTGTGTATGTTTATTGTTATGCCATGCTATGATGGTAATTAGTTATTTATTTTGTGCTTGAAGGAAACAACATAAATCACATCTTATGAAAATGGAGAAGAAAAAAAGAGCTTGGGTCATGCAGAAAAAGAGAGAAGAAGAAGAGAAACAAATTGCAAGAGATCGAGAAGCCTTAATTGTGTATCGCATGTGGCTTGAAAGCAAAAATCCAGTCAAACACGACACTTTCAGTCCTGTAAAAGCGAAACCACCTTGGACACCACCAGGAAAATGTGAGGAATTTTATTTTTCATTGGAATGTATCATTAAACAAATTTGTTTCAAAAATGTTTATCATAAAATAATATACAGAGTGGTCCCAAAAGGTTGATACATGTTTTAATTTTTTATCTGTTGAAAATAAGTTGGCATTATAAATTTCAAAATTGTTCAAAATAAGGTAAGGAATAAAATGTTAATAAAATTGCCCTGCCATTAATTTTCAGAAAGTTACACATTTAAAATCTTTATTCAACCCCTTAAACCATGGGTTCCCAACCTATTTTCCTTCACGTAACCTTTGATTAGTCTTTTTATTTTTGCGTAACCCCTACTGTCTTACCCCCCTTCCAATCATCAGTCTATTTTAATGGTAATTTGTTTTATTTACAAAAAATGTTGCTTTCCATTCAAAGCCCTTAAATCCCACTGTCCAATGTTTTGGATGGTCCCATGCTGGATATTCCCATTTGGATCTGCTAATTATATATAATTGATTATATTAATATATAAATTATAGTGTTATATAATCCTATCAAGAGTATTAGTCTTGATTTTTGTGAAAATTGGTCGAAAATTATACCTTTGAGTCTTGAGAGTCTGCAAAGAAGTTTTTATCAATAACACTGAAAAACGAATTTTCTGTTCCTCAATATACATTGGGTGTTTCTTATAAATTTCAGGGTGCTGAAAAAGAATATGTTTGTAAAAATTTTCTATCCCCCTACAATTTTAATGAATTTCATTTATAAATTTTGGATTATATAGGCTATCGTATAGCAGTTATAACTATATTACAAATTTTCTTTTACATGTGCTTGATCTATAGATACATTTTTTTTTACTTACTACAGCAATACAACATATAGCAAGAGAGTAGAAATATAATTTATGTTGATAAATGACTTTGATGTCCGTTTTAAATTGCCAATATAACTTGGAACAATGGCGATTGTTCATCGATGGCTCAAAAACCAACTTGAAGGCTGTGAAACTCCATAATGGAAATGCTCTACCGTCTGTTCCAATAGCATATTCTTGCATAATAAAAGATTCTTATGAAAATATGGAAATACTGCTTCATGAAATCGATTATTCACATCATAGTTGGAACATATGTGCAGATTTAAGTAATTGTCCTTATCATTGGTATGCAACTAGGTTATACAAAATACTGCTGTTTCCTGTGCAAGTGGGACAGCAGGGCAAAAAGAAGTGGCCAGAGCACAAACAATATATTGCAGGTGAAAAAAATATCCAAAATGTTCCTCTAATCTATAAAAAGAAAGTTATTTTCAAAAAGTTGAGATTGATGAAGAATTTCATGAAGGCGATGGATAAAGAAGGGTGTGGATTTCGATGCCTGCAAGAATGTTTTCATTACTAAGCTATGCAAAAATTAAGGGCATTTTCTTTGGTGCACAAATTAGGCACCTTATGAAGGACAAAAATTTTGAGGATACACCGATTTAGAAAAAGCAGCTTGGATTGATTTTAAGATGTTGCAACACATTTCTAAGGAAATAAATGAAATCCTAAAGATGAAAAATTAATTAAACTCATGTTAAAAAGTTACAAAAATTTAGGATGTCATTTAAAATTCATTGGCGTCTTATTTAAATGTTTTCCCTGAAAGTATGGGAGCGCTTCCCCCGGGGTATTTCTGCAATGGAAGGCCAATATCAAGGCAGGTGGACCCCTAGTATGCTTGGAGATCACTTACCTTATTAGAGAAGCTACTGATTCTGTGTATAAGAGAGCATCCACAGTTAAGACATTTAATGTTACATAAAATATGAAATTCGGGCAATTTCTTAAGAATATCGTTCCTTTTCAAAAAATTCTCTTTAATTTTTTAAAAACTTTATATACAATGTAATTTTTCAGTATTTTATATTAAGTTTTAAGCTTTATAAATGTTCATTTAACACTTTATTAATACTGAAATGCCAAAATTTATATGGTAGATGTTTTGAATAGATGTTATAAAATTGAGATTTTCAAGATTTTGAATTTTTTAAAAATCTGTGGGTGATGTATATTACTAAAATATCATATTCTTTTTTCAACCCCAAAAATATAAAATCAATTACTTATTGAGGAACAGAAACCTTGTTTATCAGTGTAATATTAAGGACTTAGGTCAGCTGAAGAGTCAAATGATTCAAATTAACTAATAACCATTTTAGGACTTATTTTTGATTTTACATTTCATTCAAATTTTTAACAGTATTAGTTCAATGCAAACAAATAAACCAGTTTTGAAATTAATTTCGCATCGACTTACAGGGATAGCTAATAATTACACTTCGTAATAATCAACTATTCAAGTGAAGAAATTTCAATGGAGATCCTCAATTGTGTATGGGCTGAATTTTTTGTAAACATAGTTCAAAGAAACAGATGAAATATAGCCGAGTTAAGTTTATCGCGAATTTATTCTTAATATGATACAAGATATGATAAGAGAATCTCTTTTCCACAAGTTC
The DNA here is from genome assembly GCA_013235015.1 of Araneus ventricosus. Classification (NCBI taxonomy): domain Eukaryota; kingdom Metazoa; phylum Arthropoda; class Arachnida; order Araneae; family Araneidae; genus Araneus; species Araneus ventricosus. The sequence continues at coordinate 94,527 of BGPR01003291.1, read as the reverse complement.
TGTGAAAAGTACTAGCATATTTTATAGCTTTAACACCAGTTCGTGGTACTCTTCTTTCACTGCTACCCAGTAGACTTTTGGACTTTCATAACTTTTGCTTTCACACGAACTTAGAAACAAAATTCTATAACTTTATTTCATTTTAATTTTCTATGTTTTCTTGTTTCCACCACTGCCAACATTGCTTTTTGTTACCCCAGAGGTATGCCTACAATAGGTTGGGAACCTCTGCTTAAACTAATTGGCCAACTGGAACATTTTTTCTTATTCCTGTGACAAGAGAACTACAAAACTGCACACCTGTACGTAAGATGGACTGAATTATAATGAAGGGGGGAAGATGATCTTAAACACGTTTTTGCACTATTTAAAATACTATTTTATAGTGAAAATAGGGACCATATACAAATTGATGATATTGTTCTTCAGATCAAAAATATATTAACAAGTATGAAAAGATTGTATCACTAACAACACATCTAAATAAAGCATAAAACCTCTAGAAACACGACATAAAGCAATCCACAAAGTGTTTCTGAATATTTCCCTCAACTTAATTGTAATGGAAAGAGTTCTTGTTAATTAGTGTCTGTAAGTATTTTGGGTTCTTTGCCATTAATATTGTTGCAAGTGCCAATTACCTTTTTGGGTATCCAACTGCTAACCAGTGATCCAACCACCTAAGAAAGAAACAAGTTGGGTGAAATCGGAAGATATGTGGAAGGGGCATTCTGTTTCTTCTTTCAAACCATATAACATAAAATATATTAGCAGTTTTTCTCAACTTGTAGAGTCAGTGGCATAGCTATGGGGGGGGTATGTAAATCAGGCATAGGAAAACAATTTTATAAGAAAAGCATGGCACTAGTTCTTGTATAATAAAATATCTATAGTAATAATTCAAATTTTTTTCTTTTTCAGTGAATTTCCAGTATGAAAGAAAGTCTGGTGATGGAGTTGATTGCTAGAACCCATCTGCGAGATCAAAGGCGCAAAGCGATGAATTGCGTTATTAGATCAACTCTCTCCCTGGGAATTGATTATTTTTTAGGTTTATGCAACTTGTAATGGAAGGGCAGCATACTGCAAGTTTGCCCGGTGACAAAGTGCACTACTCCACCTGGTTAGAGTGTTTTCAAATGGAACGTAAGGAGTTCAGTTTCAAAGTTGCACCACATGGACACGAAAACTTCCTTTGGTGGTGTGTGTTTAGTAAAAAAGGGATCGATTCATATAGCATTGCCAAAAGTGTTGTCATGCAGGACGGCTCATCTACTGCAGCACCCCAATTTTAAGTGTATAAATTTAATCCTTATTTAGTTTTGCATGCAGTATCCAGATCCATCAATAAACTAACTTTTGATGCCAGTGACCGAAAACCCCGGCGTTTAAGAGGAATTTTCCCCATCCACTGTCTTCTCAGAAAGCTTCCCCGCCCCCTCGGGAACTATAAAATCCCTGAGTACCGATTGCTTCAACTCGAGCATGCGCATTTGCAATGTGATGTCAAAACTTTTTTCTCAGTAAGGCATTTAACTCGGAAGAGAACTGTCTGAACAGTAGCACTGTGAGATAGGGAATTGTTTTAAGGACTGTCGTTAAGGATAGTTTTTTTGACTGCGGAAAAATGTTTCATGGGCTGGAATTCGAAAATAAATAACTTTGAAAATGAATAATACGGGAAAATCAAGGATTAATTAATGATAAATTAAAAAATTATCGTGCATGAATTTGAATTCAATAGTTATGTTTTTTTTTTTTTGCATTCAATATAATTTTTTCAACAAATTTTGCTTCTAAATGTGGGTAAGTCTGAAAAGAATGGATTGCAAAATTTAAGCAACCCCAATATTATTCTGTGCGATTTGAAACATTTCCTTAATTGTTAAAGAAGTGGTTTTCTTCCGTTTTTTTAATTGTGTGGCTTTTGTTGGTAACAGATCTCCATTAACACGCTTCACCCCTTGCTTTGGAGGCCTCCTATCTTTGACAGATTTTTCTTCAATAAAGGATGTGTTTGCATCCTCTGCAAATTTATTTTCAGTAGAGGCTAAAGTTTTTGCACAGTCTTCATTAGTATCTCTCTGTTTAATTACTGGCATAGTTGTCGGGACTACAATATCTCTAGAATACCTAGGTAAATCATATTTTATTTTTTTATTTATGTCTTATTCTCTGCTTTTTTGTTGCATTTGCACACAGCTTTTTAGCTGCCTCTTTTGATAGGAGTTTCTTTTTTTTATGTAGTTTATTTATTTGTTTTTGTTCCATTTTTTTTATTTCTTCATCTTGGTACAACCCTACAAGATGACCTTAAGTTTCCAACTAATTTTTTTTTCAACATGTTCATGCAATTTTTTTTTTTTTTTGCAAAATTTGCCACAGAGGTTTTGTTTTCTGCAAAAAGGTGGTATTTAATACTTTGAATGGCATTGAATGTTGGAATGTTCATCCTTGTAGAGCTTGCCGATATAATGTTGATTCGTCAGTAGAAGATGAATCAGCTAGTTTCCTAGCCGGTGGAGTTAAGCTACACGGTCGAGCATATTTTCCCAGAATTTTCTTTCGAAAACGGAAGATAGGAAGGTTTCTTTTCTTTGTGTGAAAGCGGAATTTTCGGAAGAAAAAGCAAATTTTTGCGGTTTAAAAGAAAAAAAAACCCGGAATTTTGAGAGAAAAAAGACAAAAAAGCGGAAATTCGCGAAAAAGCGGAAGAATCTCATCCCTGAATTATGCAATTTGAATACCTTTTTTTTAAACTGATTGAAATGAAATTTGGGCACCGATCTATAATTAATGTTAGCAACTGTCATACCAATTTTTATTTATCTAAGCCAAAGGGTTTAGGAGATACAATTTTTACAAGTATGTGATTATACAGTCCTAAAGACAGTCAACTCTTCGACGGACCTATATTCATGAGAAAACTGTGTACCAAATTTTATCAATCTAGCTATTCCAGTTTTTGAGTTGTGTTCACATGAATGCAGACAGACTTCCCGTAAATGGATTTTGTCCAAAATTTGATAGAAACTTACAAATTATGTGTCAAGATCAAATTTCATCCTTGTATCTCTAATAGTTTTCTAGTTATCGTCTTCACATACACATATAATTCCAAAATTGTGTTTTTCGGACTCGGGGAGGTCTAAAACGTGGAGATTCGTCAAAATCTCAAGTTGAATTTTTTGAGGTTTACAATACTTTCTCTTTGTATACGAGAAAGTAAAAAAGAGAAAAAAATTCAGGAACTTATGAAATTAAAACACAAGAAGTCTCACTCATATGAATAACAATGGAGAAAATGGGCAAAAAACACCTGAATTTACCACTTGAAATTAAATAAAAATCTAATTCGAATTTTTAAAACAATTTTACAACTTGTATGATAAATATGATCCGGTAAGTGTAATTCAAAGGTTTGCCTAAAGAAGAAAGGGGGTGGGGGGAAACCCTCAAAATAATAAATATAAAAAAAATAAACGCTTTTACCATTGTATTAAAAAAAGAAAAAAATTTTACTCAAAAATCTGGAGGTCAAAACAAAAATCGGAAAAGCGTGAGGCGCAGGTAGAAAAGCTGTAAGTAAATTAGAATTGCAATCACATTTATAATATATTTCATATGATTGTTTAATAACATTTCGTTTCTTATGATAATCATTGTGGTTTTATATCTATCTCCTATTTTCTTCAGCACCTCACGCTTTTTGATAATTTTTTTTCTTTTTTAATGCATTGGTAAAAGCGTTTTTTAAAAAGTTTTTTTAACATTTATTATTTTCCAGTTTTTAATTTATGTCATAATTCAGTATTATAAATAGTTTGGGATTTTAGAATCAATTTTTCATGAATTCCAACAATTATTTTATTGAGAAGAGCTAAAATTATTGAAATATTACATTGTCATCAAGACCCAATGAATATAAAAAAATTCAGATGTTAGGCAATCTGTGAAAATTCCATTACAAAATTCTGACCTTACAAACATAAATCTATATTTCTTCAACTAATTACAGCAATAATTTCTTTAAGAAGATCTATAATAGGATATACTCATTTTTATTGAAACATTTGAATTACTGTTTGAAGTATTTTATTTCTCAAAAATACTGTGCCATAATTTTGCGAATTGTTTTTAAAAAATTGATAATCGATAGCTCTAAAATTAAAATATTGATTGTCATCAAGACCCAATAAATATACAAAATTTCAGAACTCTAGTGCATTAAGAAGGGAGTGAAAAATCGATCACAAAATTCCCATCTTACATACATTTCGAACTTAGTAAAAGCATTTAAAAAATTGCTCTCTTTTATATATATAGATAAACCACCGATACTTTGAAGATCCCATAATTTAGCAAAATGATCTGTATTCATAAATGTTTTCCGAAAGAAATTATTGGCACTAACATCTAATACTTCATAATTCAAAAGAAAGATCTTGATAAGTGGAAAATTAACTATTTCTGGTATAACTACTATTTGATATTAAATCGTAAAAGCAAGCAGTAGCATGGATGCTCATTTGTAGACAGATAAAGGGAAATTTATCTCATAAGCTGCCTGAATCTCTTTGGCACGTAGCCAAATTCCTGTTTATCTTCCACATCCGAGTGCGATTATATACTAGATTTTATTTTAAAAAGTATTATCTTATTTAAGGCAATCAGTGGTGTAGTCGCAAAATAAGCAATGCCGGGACACTCTACCCTAGGTGAAAGAAATCACACTGTTTTAAGGACATTTTCACAATTTTTTATTTATTTCTCTTTAAAAAAGAGCAGTGCCAGAACCGCGTTCTGGCTCCACTACACCCCTGAACGTGAGCGTTTATAGCCGAAATTTCAGTCCCTCGGAAATTTAAATGCAAACATCTAGCCACCTGGCGTGTGCGCAGAAACTTGAATGGAATCAGTTTTTGTCTGACAATAAATGATTGATTTTCATTGGCTACCAATGGTGTCTCATTCTACTCGTGAAAAAAGACCAGCGAATTGTCGCGTCCGATTAGAATTATAAAAAATTTCCAGTTTTAGAATAAATTTCCCTGACTTTTTCCGAAATTCTGGTAGTATGCAGGCTGGTCACCCTGCATACTGACAATTCACCGAATAACTTTTAATCTTGGCATCTTAAAAAAAATGTTTGGTTTAGTGGCATTGAAAGAAATAATACAGGTAATAAATAAGTAAATTAAAATAATTATATGCAGTTTGTTTAAAAAATTACACCATTAGTCTTATTTTTTGCTATAAATACTCGGCTAAATGAAGTTAATTCATGCAATGTCACATTCACATGATAAACATAGGTGCCCATGTGTTCTACATATGCATCATTTAGTGCATCTTACTATTTGTCTCCATTTTGGACAACCTTTTTGTAGTAGTAAAAAGTGTGCTATTGTTTCGGCAGTTATTATGAGAAAGCTGTGTTCTTTTTAGGTCTAACTAACACACTTCACATATTTATTGACTTGTAGAAAATAAAAATTAATCTGTTAAATAATTACTAGGTAAATATTAAATTCAAACAATGTTAGAACTACTCTAATAATTCAAAAGAACATGAATGATTCCAGTGTAAACAGAAACTGATATTAACCCTTTACAGCCACTTCAGATTCAAGTTTATTTTCCATTACTTTTTTTGAACATTTCACCTTCGAAGGTTTTAGTGTAAAGATATTGATTATTAAAAGATATGAAAAAAAGGTATATATAATTTTTATGTTTCCAATTGCGAACATTGGCAACTTCTGACTGAGCTCATTATGCTAGGCATAAAAATAGAATATAGTGATGATCACACACAATAATAATAAAAGTAATGAAAAATTTATAACTAAGCACAGATATGAATTCAGATGAAAATTCATGAATTTTAAGTGAATAAAAAATATATTTTTGCACAAAAAAAATCCAGAAAGTTAAGCTTTGTATCCTATGGTGCTCATTAAAGTATTTCAAACACAGCCCTTTTTTTTAAAACTCATAGCACTGTAGTCTTTTATTTTCTCCACATTGTGCACATCCGTTTTGAATTGTTGTTTCGACCATCACTCTTCCATTGTGATGCACACTGCTACCAAGTCCACAGACTTGTATTCTTTGAGCTCATTCAGTACCTTCCCCACATAAAATTGTTGGAGTGAGAATTGAAATTGATGCAGCAATTTGCATTTATCTATATCTATCGGCTCCGATTCGTTATTGACAGGATGACCGAGTTAGCAGATACAGCTCCCAGAAAGTTCTTTAGGTTCTAAGCTACAAATTCCTATTTTGCATTTTTAACAATACTGATGTTAATATGTACATGTTGATAGAGTAATAAGAAAAACTGTTTTATTTTTTTTACAGGAAAATCGAGTCCTGTTGTGATGCAAAATGACTGTTTGATGCTGTTCGCACTTGAAGAAGTGTTTGCTGTGATAACCTCTTTTCTTGTATTATATCAAAAATTCTACAAAATAAATTTATATTTTAATGATAGATATTCTTAAAAATGAATTATGTTTTATCTTTTTTTTAAAAAAAATTACCAATGTTTTAAATCTGTTGATACAAGTATAAAAAAAATCACTTATTAATTTCATTAAAAAAAAAGAGGTCCAATTCCATAACGGGCATTTTGGCTCTATTTAAAGAAACAAGATTAAAATTCTGTATATTAAGATAGGTAATTTCAGTATTCTGTCAACGATTGATTCCTGCATTGCTTTTAAAACGTACGAGTTACATTTATTTTCTCATATACATTCCAATTGTGATCGTCAAAATATTTATCACTAGCAGTACGCGCACGGCGTTGCCCGTGGAATTAGGACTTCAAGAAATTTACGACTGCGTCCAGAGAAGGAAGGGAATAAATCGCGGCTGTTTTATTTTTCGCCAGATGGCGTAGCCAAGGCGAAACAGCATGCTTTTTCACTTTCGGCATTAGAGAAAAATTCTCTGATCCCATCTAAAATCGAAGAAATAAAATATTTTAACCGTTCTAGTTTAAAATCAGAGAAAAATAATTGATTTACTACCAAAAAAATTTTGAAAATGATATCTTTATTACAACATCGGATGCAAGAGTTTTCAAAATTCAGTAAATTATGTTAGAATTTGAAAATTAACTTCATTAGAACGGAAATCGCGTGCTCTTTCCAATGGTATATCCATTTTTGTCGTACAATTATTCGAAACCATTCTATTGAGAAAATAGTGCGAAAAATCAACCAAAACAATAAAACATTAAATAAATTTTCTATATCAAATTTTAAAATTTCGGCTTCGAGGTGCATTCAGTCACCATTACAACTACCCGTATGCCAAATTTCATAACTGTAAGTGTGATAGATTCGTCTGGACATCGCAGACACACACACATTGCCTTTTATAATATAGATGAATACTTTTGCTCTTGCAAATGTTTGAATTAATGCATCGACGTGAAGCTTGGCTGCAATTTCAGGTTCAATTGATATGATTGCCAATCCAATCACTTTTTTGAGTCATGGCTGATCAAGCGTATGCTTTTGTCAATTTTGGTTTTGAAAAACTTTTCTGAACTGGCTGTTAAAAATGGCAATGTTGAGAATAAGCACAATGCAAAAAATGAATTTGGAACACGTTCTCCGTGATTTACATACGAAAGATAAATTACTGAATTATGTTTGGAAATTTGCCTTGTTATTACCTGCAATTCATTACTTAAATTTCGCGAATTATTGTACATAAGGCTTGATTTTAAAATTAAAAAAATTTTGTAACAGATCTTCAGAAGACATAAATATGTACAAATAGGCGGGAAAATAAGAACGAAATTTTCATTTAATACGGATATGTGTTCGAATTTATCTTAAATTTGTGTTTGAAATTGCTTAGGATGATCCTCTTGCTCATACATTGATTTTTCTTTCTAAGTCAAACTGTTTATTGTTAAAAAGTAGGCAGTATATTTAAAATCTCAGCAACTTCTGTTGCTTCAAACAACTTTCAGTGATCGTCATTTCAAATCCTCAATATTTGTGAGTGTGTGTGTTATTTAGGTCGTTTTTTTTTTTTAATCAAGGTTTCTAGAACTATTGGCCATGGAACTAAATTTTTGTGTTGCACAAATCTGAAAGTATTTTTGGAAAGTCATTTCAAGATGTGATATCCTTAATCCATCCCATCTGCTGCCATTGCAACACTATTTTTAAGATTTATTTCATGTTTCCAAACTCACTTGCACACCAGTATGGTTTAGCCTTTTTTAGAGTTGTTTTTTGGGACACCTTGTATAACTAAAATTAAATAAATATTACTAGGCAGTGCACATTTATGTGCATTTTCATCCAATGCATAACATGACAGTCTTGGTAATTTCAAGTACAAATGCTATTTTTGAATTTACATAATCTGAAGATTGGGATATCTAAAAATAAAAAGAATGAATTATTCAGCATTATCAAGATGTCAAGTGTTAATTATAATTCTTTTAATATAAAAATTAGAACTCCTGACAATTTCTGGAACTATCTAATCTTCAATTTCCTAATATGAATGAAATTTTAGTTAAATAGTAATCACAATTAGCTTCAGAATTAAGAAGAGTGAACTGAAATTTATATGTTGACTTCTCACGAAAATGAAGAAACAACAGTCATCTCCAACTATTAAAAAAAAGTAATATTGAAATTAGTGGTATTTCATCTAATTTTTTCATATTAGGGTACTAAAGGACAATATTAATACATACCATTTTCAATTAGATGTAAAAATGCAATACAACTAGGTACAGAACAATTTCATATAATAACTACAACTTAATGTTTTAACAATTTTAAAAGAATAACAGCAAATGAAGTGGTGTTAATTCTTATGGAATTCACAACACCAATTCTAATGGAATTCTTCGGAACTCACATGCTTGTCTCAAAATACAACTTTTAATGTATATAAAATTTAAGCAGCATTAAGTGGTTGATTACAATAGTTTAGTTTAAAAATCATTACATGAAAACTTTTTGTACTTCATGTTTAATGAAACTTTGAGCTCATTTAACATTTGTGCATGCATCCGAGAGAAGAATGAGATGATTCTAGTCAAAAAATATATTTACAACATTTCATGTTTAAGGTGGGAGATCTAACAGACAAACAACAGTAAGAAAAATATCACTTTAAAAGCTTTTAACAAAAAGAACAAATTATGAACATTTTATACAAAGTTATGAATATAAAACAATGACATTTTTTACAGTTGCGATTTCACAAGGTAATTCCATTCCAACATTGCAAACAAATGTTGTCTGCACCAATAACCACATTAGTTCATATACTTATGAAGCAGCATGCCAACTTGAGAAAGTAAATAAACATTCTGTCAAAAGAATTTTTTAAAACTATTCAATGTCCTTTAAAAATGGCCAGTTTTCTAATAGTCAAGAGTTCATATACAAAATGAGTATAAAAATCACATTTTTCAGCTTTCCAATACTTCCTGAGGCAAGGATCACAACTGCATTTCAAATCTGAAAATATACAACAAAGATAAACATTATCGCTTATTGCAAATCGGATACAAATGTTAGCTGTGAAATGTATGCAATTCAATGTGGAAAGTAACCAGTTTATAGCAATAACTATTCAAATTATGTAAGCAGTAAAAAGCCACCCTTCTAACAGTCTTGACTACTCACAAAAGGAATGCTCAAAAATATTCATAACCAAAATAAAATATCTTAGAATGTATTGTATGATTTAAAGCAAAGCTGCATACATGACTGGAAGGGTGGGGGATGAGGATAATTCCAACGATTTTTAGATACAGGAAACAAATACATGTTTTAAAAACCCTTCACAATCTGCAGCATTAGAATAGAAGACTAACATAGCTTTAATACATCTCCGAGATCATAATTACAAAATGTTTAGTCAAGCAATTTTATCCAAGTTTTATTTCTGATTTATATAAATATTCAATTCTTGAATAGCGTGCATTTCCTTATAATTCCAATTATCCAACTCCCAAAATTATCCGAATTAAAAGTCGTCTTGGAAGTTGTGCATTTTTTCAATTCTTAATAAATAATTTAAACTTGCTGTTTTTACAATACAAGTCGAGGAAAACGCAAGAGTATAAAGAATGCATAAAATACTTTCTGCCACACATGATAATCTAAAAAAAAAAAAAAAATCCACTAGTCCAATGTAAACAAGTACCTCCGTCCACTTTAGGATGCATGTTCTTCCGAGGAGGAGCAGTGTAAATAATTCAGATTTAAATTAGCAGGCTTTATTTAACATGTTTCGGACATCATGCAATGAACATGGCACAAAGTAAATACATATCAGGAATGTATTTTTAAAATAACTCGGTATAAGTAATATTTCACAATAAAAAAAAAGATGGAAAAAGTGCTCGAGCTCCGAAATAAAATATATGTAGATATCGTTTAACTGGCAAAAATTTACAAGAGTTTCAATGAACCCACATGGATGCAAGTAATATCTAGGCATCAAAATACAAGAGTGGATTTTACATGCCACTTTTAACTTATCTTTTACATCTATGGTGAATTCCAAATTATCTTTGCATTTGAATTTACAAAAAGATACAAGATCTATAAACAAATTAATATACTACATTTCCATATTCACCAAAGAGCAAGGAACAATAATCTTCGTTAAATGCTTTATTATAATCACATTTTTTAGCACCATATAATTCTACTTCACATTTGCAACATATCTTCAAAATTAGATTAGTATATACAAGATCAATTATACACCTCCCTACATATATAAAACAGAATACTGAAAATGTCATTAATAGGTACAGACTATTTTAACCCTTTTCCCTCCAAAAACTAATTAGATGCATATTGTACTTAGCACGTCACAGATTAAATTCCTTAAAAGATCATGCAATTACTTTGATTTGCAATCAAAACAAGCAGTACCAATCTCAGCAAAATCCTGTCTAAATTGTTTGTATAAAAAAATTGTATCATATGCGTTTTGAGGGTAAAATATGCATGTAACTATGCCCCCTTAGCAGAGTGCTAACAGTTAATAAATTTTTGTTACACTTTTTGTTAAAGAAATTTATTCCAGTAAAAACGTATAACTATACATACATCAACATAAGGTAAGCTAAGTAAAGTGGCTTGTTAGCTCACCTTTGAATGCAAAGTTCATTAGCTCCTGTTCAGATTTAATCCCAAACCTCTGGACCTGAAGATGGAAGCTGATGAGAAGATGCTTCAATTCACTTGGCCCAAAAGGATCCTTTTGACTTGGCAATGCACAAAATCTTTCCCCTTCTCTTTAGAGGAGATATTGCACTGATTTTGTACAAATCTTAAATACATCTATGTTCTTCATGCATATAAATAATTTAAATGAAGAGATTCATTACAATTTAGTTATGAATAATGTATCTTGCAAGAAATAGAGAAGAGAATGAAAATTATAAAAATTGAAATCTGCTAACAGTTCTATTTGCAGTAAAAGAATTTACAATAAACAGCTGGAAAGGATCCTTCTGGCCTAGTAGTTTTAAAGCTAAACTTTTGATGATGAAAGATTTTATACAATTTTATTTTCGACACCTAAAAAAAAAAAAAAAGAAAAAGAAATTGCATTAACAAGTAAAGCAAAAATATTTTTAAAAAAATCGAACACCACTTAATCTAAAAAATGATTATAACTCCTGAGGAGCAACTGAAAGTTGCATGTCAAGGATTATCCTCTTCAACACATTTATAACTTCAGGAAATATAGAATGATCAATATTCTTCTGAAATAACGCTATTTTTTTCAACTGTTTACTTAAAGCCAAACAGCATTAATGCACACATGGAAAACACATGCTTTTCAATTCCACATATAAAATATGACAATATATGAAACAATTACACTTGGATAATGTCTAGAACAAATTGGTACATTAAGTATCTTCTGTAACTACAAACTGGCAAAATATGGGTAACTGCACAGAAAGGTGCTGCTATAACGCAAGGTTTATAATATGCTACAAGGTAACTTACTGTAATCGATCCCTAGGTACTACTTAAAAACCTTCAAAAGTATATAAATCAAGTCATATTCTCTCAAAATTGGAGAATATGCATTTTTCATGATACAGCTTATATGTAAATACTTAACTGTAGCACTTGCTGCACAATACAGTAAAACCTGTTTGAAAGATACTGTATGGACTTAGAAAAACATTGTTAAAGACAGGATACCATTATAGACAGTGAGTATTTACGCAGCCAGTGTTTATGTACATGAGCCTATACTAATTTTATTGCACTTATTTGATTCATCTTACAAATACTTGCCGATATGAAACTGCATTTTATAAACTTTAAAGTGAAAATTTTAGTCGATATTTCACTAACAATAAATATATGCATAAAAGAGATAAAAGCATACTTTTATTTCATAATAATGCCAAGGTTTCCAGTAATGTGTTCAAATGCCAATGCTTTATGCAGCACCATCATACAGTTGTGGAAAAAAGTATAAATTCGGATGAAAAATTGCCATATGTGTAAAACTACTGCAATTTCAAACTATGCAAATTTTTTATGACTTAACTTAATGCTACCGAATAATGTACAGAAATATATTTATAAAAAGTCCTGATATTTTTTGGATTGTGTAAAAATTATCAAAATCAGTGGATGGTAGCTTGGGAAAAAAAGTATAAAGTCGTCTGCTGATTATATCATCTGAAAGAATAAATAAGCAGAGAAAGCATTTCTCTCCAATTCTAGAAACAAATACAAGTTTTTTGGATACAGAATTGTTTTATTCTTGTGTATTTTAATGCCATTCCGAGAGGATGACACTTATCAGAATTTGAACAAGGCAAAATACTAGCTTTTAAAGATGCTGGTTACAGTGATGCTGAAATTGTACAAAAAAAGGCTGTAGTTAACAGTTTTCTCATTAATCCCGATAGCTATGGCACAAAACAGCGAATAGTAAGACCCAAGATAATTTCTTTAAGGCAAAAGAGGCAGATCCAGAGGCTTGCCTGCAAGCAAAAATGTCTTCCTAACAAATTAAAGATGAGATGCAGTTGCTCTGTACCAGTCGAATAATAAGAAATGCACTGCACAGATATACTAATGTTGTATATAGGAAATTGAAGGGAAACCTTCATGTTCTAAGTGGCGTATCGATTCATGTTTAAATTTTGAACAGAAACATCTAACGGTTGGCACCGACTGAAATGATATGGTGTTTTTGAACGAAAAACAGTTTCATTTAGATAGACCAAATGGATTTCAGGTTTACTGGTATGATATGTGTAAAGAAAAACACCTTTTCTGTAAAACTCCAATTCGAAGGGAGATGCATCATGGTTTGGGCCACATTTTCAGCCGATGGTGGAACTGAAATTGTTTTAGTGGAAAATAAAATGAATTCAGTGTTATATCAGGAGATGAAACACCGCTCACCATGAAACCGCCAGTTGGAGCAATAAGAGGAGAGAGATCTGGTAACTCCTTGGTGATCCGACGTGAACCCGTGACCCCACTCGGTCTTGGGGGTCAGTTCTGTGGGGTGAGCAGTAGTAAGTTGGTGGTTGCCTCGTTCAGTTGATTTCGCTGTGATGACCATCATGGAGGATTCTGCGAGCTTTCGGTCACTTGTCTGGTGAGACTGTTCTTATATTTAATTCCTAGATTTAATTCTTGATTTGTCTTTATTTAATTATTGTACAGTTGTATTTAATCAGCATTTAACTTGATTTAATTAATGTAATGAATCTTTGTACGATGTTAATCTATAAATCTATTAACTAAGTAGTTAAACCCAAGTCTCTTTCTTTGAGCAAGATTACAGCTTATCTGATAGTCTTTAATGTATTGAAATTATACAATCACTGGCCAGGTGAGGTCTCTAGTTAGTTGATTTAATGTTAAAAATAGATTTTAATTAATGTTGAGATCTCACCGCTCCAGACATACTGCCAGATAGTTTGTTGCCGGGTGCTCCTCCGACTACACTAGGAGATTGGACATTTCAACAAATCAATACATCAGATGTATATTCTGTAGGGGAGGGTGGTCAACAATGCAGGGATGAGATTGGCAAAAAAGACTGAAATCATACGCGAGCAAAAAATTTGTACCATAATTTATACGCGAAAGATGTTTTAAGAAGTAAAACATCAGAACATGCAACATGATGAAAATATTACACTATAATAATTAACAACTTAATTATTTATAATTCAGTATGTATAAATAAGAAAAATAATATCAAATTATTATTCAATCATTCACATTAAAAGTTGACAAACAAGTGTAACACATCATCAGGGCATCAGAAAATACAAAATTAGACATTAAAACATATTTACCACCTGCACATTACTGAGACGCAACATTCACCCAACAGAAGTCTGAGAAGAATTATATTTAATAGTCTTTTGATAAAAGTTAGCATAAAAAATAAATAAAAATAAGGACAAATAATTTCTTTTGCTTCATGCAATTGTGTAAAGTGCTCTTTACACACTTAGTGCTTTTGTGTAAAGTAAGCTCTTTATAAATTATAATTTAAAAGGAAAAAAAAAAAAAGCGTAATTTCTCCAAAATAACAAAAAAGCGGAAATACGCAAAAAAGCGGAAGAATCTCATCCCTGACATTGAGACAAAGTTTGTAGCATTTTTGAATCTGGCAGTACAACATTAGCACTTCTATGGTAAACTGAGAAGTAGTATCTACAGTTGTCATTCAATTTTGGTTATTGTGGCACCATTTTCTGCAATCATATTTACAAAACACTGTTTTCAGGTAAGAAAAGTGAATTTTATTACTTTTTAAATTTTTTCATTCAATAGTTGAAAAATAATTAGTGGTTACATGATATTCTTTGGTATTTAAGGAACAAATCAGTGTAATATCACATCTCCTAGCCTAAAACTGGCAAGATGGCTGCTGTTTAAATTCTGCCATGGCAACTTGTACACAATGAGACAAAAGTGGTGGGTCAACAATGAGACTTGTCTCATTGTGTACAATCATAAATTAATAAATTCCTTTTACAATATGAGATGCCATTTTACTCTATTTTGCATATCGAAACAAAAATTTTATAGATTAATGGTAGTAAAGTAAGTGATTTTCTTTACTATGGATTCTTGGCTATTACGAAATCATGGACAAACTGTTTCAATTTATGAACTCGCAAGCTTTGCAAGACAAGCTCATAACCAAGCTATGAATATTTTATCTGGGTTTAGAAACACAGGCATTTTCCCCTTGAACCAGAACATTTTTTCTAAAGCCGATTTTCTCATTAGCGCAGTTACAGACCGACCATTTGTTGAAGGAAACAACGAATGTGGAAATTCAAATGATCATGCAATCCTGTAAGAACAAAATGAGCCCCCAAAGACTGGCTGCTAGTTTAGGATGTGACAGTAGAGCAACTACTTCAAAGGGCACTGGGTTTTTCCAAGAAGCCCTGACGTGTTTCTTGGATTTCCTAAAGCAACAGAAAGAAAAAAGAAAACGAAAGAAAGGAAAGAGCATGATTGCTACGGACACACCCATGAAAGACGAAATAGCACAACGTTTGGCAGAATCGGCTAAAAAAATCTAAGCTTGTACCTAAAAAGAGAAAATTATTTGAAGATTTGGCTTCATTAGACGAAGATACGAATATTGACGAGAGAGCCATTGTTTGCGATGAGTCGGACGATGATATTTTGCCCATTAGGCCTATATGGTCTGATGATTTTGAAGAACTGGACAGAAGTCCAGAACAAGGAGACTATGTTTTTGTGGAATTTCGTGCAAAGAAAGCCATCTTACATTGGAAAAGTTATTGAAGACAAAGACTGTGATAGGGACTTTGTAGTGAGTTTCTTGAGGAAAAGTGACAAGATTGTCGGGAAAATTGTACAGCCTAATGTTCCCGATGTGACATCCATGCCAGAAAAGGACATAAAGATGATATTACCCCAGCTTGTAACGTTAGGTTTTACTAAACGAGAAACATCACTCACTTCATTTGAAGTCTATTTTTGGTTCATTAATATTAAATGAATATATCACAATTTCAGTAGGGTACTTAATTTCTTGTTCCATTTCAAATTTTTTAGCCTTTTGCATTGCTAAATGCCATATCTGTAAAATTTTTCTTTATTAATTAAATATTTTGATAATGTAAATTGCATCTCATTGTGTACTACCCATCTCATTGTACCCCATATATGGGGTACAATGACACAAATTTACTATGTGTAAAAAAATATTTTTATAGCTCAAAAGCTAAGCAGTATATTAATAAACTGTACATCCTTAAATACTATAATAATGTGTCTATCTAAAATTATTTTTAAAGAAATTTTAGCTACCATAGTGTGGGAGCTAAAAATAAAAAAAATTTGTCTCATTGTTGACCACCCTCCCCTACTCTACAAAATCCTGTATGAAGACAAATGAGGTAAAAACTCTTCAATGGCCATCCTGAATGTAATAAAAGACCTTTGGGGCATTCTGGCTCAAGATGTTTATAAGAATGTGCTACAGTACAGAGGCAAGTCTGATCTAAAAACCTCAATCAAAAAATTGCTAGAACATTGACCCGGACACCTTTGAAGCTCTGTCTGGTTCTATGAACGGACGATTAATGCAAACAATAGAAAAAAAAAAAGAAGTTCCCACATCATTTACTAAAGAATAAATCATATTGACTTTATACTTTTTTCCAACTTCAAGTGTATGGTAATTTTTCTAATTTCTTATAAAATTTTATATAATGCAATGAAATTTAAATGTATTTTCGTTGTGTCTTCCTTATATCAAGAAGTATCCTTACATTTCATAAAAATATGTATTTCCTTAAAAATATGATATATATTTCTAGTCTTAAGTCATCTAATTTTGTAATTTCATACTTTTTCCCATAAGTATAGATTCAAAGCGTTAACACATCACAAACGAACTTCAAGGAACAAGTGGTCAGTCCAAAGCGATAACCTTGAATGAATAGGTTTGACAGCGGCCAGCCAGAGAAGGGGCAGCAAACATCTGTGTATACTGTCCTACCGCCAGGAGAAAAATTCTGAACAGGGTTGCCTCATGTAGACAAGTCGAAGAAAGGAGGGAAAAATGCATATAAAATCAACAGCAACATTTGGCAAACTAAATGCTCTTCGTTAGGCGAGAATTCATTTTCGACCTAAGTGCAAAGCGAAATAAGACTTCCGCTGGTTCTATCTCCACCAAACGAAATGAAGCCCCTTTACTTCACCCTCAAAATGCTGTGGAATATACCGTTTCCATAATGACCAGGCCTTGATTCTCTTGCTACAATACAATAGGTCCCGTTTTCTAGCCCCATATCCCCCATTATCTTACATTCTGGACCACGGGCCGTTGTTCTGCAAGGGAAAAAACAACAACCAAAAAAAGGTATTGTAAGGTACCAACTTTCTAAAGAGGTAAAAAATTATCGTTATAGACAGGTCCATCTAAATAGCGATTATCACTGTAGGTAGGTTAAAAATACATTGAATAAATAGGAATTGCACTGCAAACATGGAAAATATTGTGATAGACAGGTTTATTGTCAGATGCGGCACCAGAGGGGAAAATGTTTGTATGGGGTATTCAACTGTAGTTGATAAATAATAATCTGGCAAAAATTTGAGACGACTTTCATTACACTCGTCCTCCCCATACAGCAGGTCGTGCCCCCTGGGCAAATCGGGACCCCCCCCCCGTTGGGCAAACTCTAGCGCCATTCCTGTTTATTGTTACAGACAGTATTGTTCAGAGCTTTCAGTGTATAACCAAACACATTTTTTAATACTAATTATAAATTTAGTACCTGTGTTTAAGTAATTAATAAAAATAATAATAAATGAAAACTTACTTTGCTTTAGCATGTGTAAGAATGTGAGATTTAAGGTTGGTTGATTGTGCAAACTTTTTGTTACATCCATCAAATGGGCAAACGTATGGTCGATCACCAGTATGTATTCTAACGTGAGTGCGAAGATTAAAATCCAAAGAAAAACGTTTGCCACAACCTTCAAAAGTGCACTGTTACAAAAGGAAACACAGAATTAGGTAACCTGTAGCCACAGTTTATACAAAATATCAAACTGCTTTTTTAAAAAATGAAAAGATGTAACTTTTGAACAATGAAGCATACTTTTAAAGTTCCTATTTCAACTTCAATATCAAACAAATGGTTCCAACAGTACAGAAAATAATTCAATAACTGAAACGAGTTACCAACTTACCTGAAATGGTTTTTCACCAGTATGAACTAACTGGTGTCTTTTTAACTTGGAACTTTCAACAAAAGCTTTTCCACACTCCGCACATACATGAACACGGGGACCATGGGTATGAAGATGCTTCCTCATAGCAGAGTTATCACGAAACATTTTTATACAACCCTACAATGAATAAATACATGATTAAATTTATGAATAAAACTTCATCTTAAAATAAAAATAAAGAAAAAAGATTTATACAAACCTTATGAGGACAGGCTATTGTTCTGGACAAATCATCGGACAGTTTTCGAGGTTTCATTCTTTATAGGAAGAAAAAAGGTTTTAATACAGGCTAGCAACTGAACTCCAACTGAATAATTGAAATAATTATAAAAAACTAACTTGGCAAATTCAGCTAGTTGCTTTGGGTCACTTAGGTCTACTCCTGGTAAACCACTAGCTGGTATTTTTTTCCCAGTCATGTATTCTGTGTAATCAGGATCAGGTTCAGGAGTAGTAGCTTCATCTAAATAGAGAAAAATATTATATAAAAGTAAAAGATTATACTGATCATTATATAAAAATTTGAAGAAACATTATTAAGAAAATACTGCTTTTCATCAAACTAAATTTAATAAGTGGAATGTAGAAGGAAAAAAAAAAAAAATGGAACTTAATTTAAAACTATTTAGATACCTAAAATGAAGAATGCTTACAATGTAAGCGACAAACCAAGTTGAAAAAGAAAATTTAGGAGTTTCTTTTTCATGAATAATTTGAATTTATTAAAGTTTAGTAACTGAAATTTTGTCTGGATATTTTCAAGAATTAATTCAATGATTCTACTTTGATTCTAAAAGTTAGGCTTTATCATTATACTTTGTGAAATAACAGACATTTAAGTGAACCATTCAAAATGATAAGGGCATGTAGCACTCTTCTCCACTGCGATGCATAAACAATGAAATAATTATTACACTAATTTTTCTTTAGACAGAATTTACAGTGTTGATTCTAGTCGCAAATCTATCAATCACTGGTAATTAGACCACCCGAAAGCTAGACTGGAAATACGGTGCTTTTAGCATGGTAAGGCCGTTGGTAATATTATTGAAAATATATAGGTGGGTGACACAAAAATGTGAACACTTCAGGATTTGCCCACTTTTTTGGATATCTTCTGAAAGGCAGGATGGATTTTCTTTCAACCAAGTAAAGAAGAGGCTCGAACTCACGTTTTACGGTGAAGATTCGGTCAGGAAGGCATTTGGGGTATCGACCAGAAATTGATGAAGAAAATGATTCAGGACTCGCCTAGTTTCAAAGAGAGCTGATAATGATTTGTAACTTTCATCAATGGTTTTGTTTGATGTGCACAAAATTTACGTGCATTTTTGTAAAAACAGGAGGAATATTTAGGGAAATATGAAGTTTTTCTTTAAAAAATCCCAAATTTTCCCACATGTTTTTTTGTTTATAACATGTAGAGTTTCCAATTAAATTACACAAAACTTACAGAATACTCGATTTCCCAGTGTTGCTGATTAAAAATATAAACTTTAAAAAATCTTTAGTAAAGTAAAATCTTAAAAATATATGCTGCAAAGTAAAACATCAAAATACAAATGAGAGAGAAAGAAAGAAAATGCAAGAAAACGGCCCCCCACCCACCCAGATGTTAATAAATTAAAACAAGGTGGCATAATATTTTGAACCGCGCGCCGAAAATCCGTTTGTAGAATAAATACGTTTCCGAAAACTTTAAAAAATTGCTAAATATCATTCAAGTTGCACAGAAACTTCAAATTACTCTTAGAACGGCGAAATGTGGACTTTACAATGATATAAAAATTACGGTTTTCGCATGAGAATGCAGAAAATTCGAGAAAATATAAAACCACTCAATATTAAATAATATATTAAGAGATCTACATTTTTACAAAATCATCTGCAATTGATGCTGACAATCGAAGAAAGAAAATCAAACTTTTTACTACAACCAACATGCTTTATTATGGCTCAAAAAGAATAATATATGAAGAGAAATAAATAATAATAAATGCAAGAACCAACTTCCTTTAATACGGCTCAAAAAGAATAATATATAATGAGCAAAAATTAAAAAATGCAAGAACATATGAATTAAAACACCAGACGTGAATAATTAATGAAGAGAAATAAAATTCGCGAATGTAGACAAAAAACGTCCGAATTTACCACTTAAAATGAAATAAAATCAGATTCAGATTTTTTTATAAGGAATGGGGAGGGAGGGCCCGGCAACTGAACCTTTAAAACAACCGTTTTAATTTTATTTATTTATTTTTTTTTGTCAAAAACAGACAGGGTATATAGTGTGTGTTACGAGAAGACCACAGAGCTTCATTCAAGAAGCATACCAAACCCTTTTCATCATTTACAGCTAGTAACACATTTCTACTGCAGAAGTTTTATTATTAATATAATTATTTACAATTAGCTTGCAATTCAATGGGTATCGAACTTTTAAGTTTCTTTAAAGATTTAACTATAAAGTTAAATAATTATTGGAAATGCACAAATTAGAATTAATTGCGATAAAACTATAGCAGATTTTATATCGTAGAAATCCTCGCCTAACGATTTATCTTGGTGTTCCGATGATATAGATAAACATAAAAAGATCAGATTAATAAAATGTCGCATAAAACCAGCAGCATTAAATCCAGCTGCTACCTTGCTCAGTTTATTTATAGGCTGTAAGCCAATTAACAGAAAAAAAATGAAACAGATCGAGCTAAGCACTCTAATGCTATTAACAAATTAACTTCGCAAAAAAAAAAAAAAAAAAAAAAGAATTTTATCATTTATTGATTTATTGTCAGAGAAGCAACAAAAGTCATGACAAAATGAAAATGTCGAATTATAAAATACAATGCAAATTAAAACACATACTACTTGTATTTTGAACACCCGCAATTAACTTTTGGTCATACTGAAACAGCAACCGATTCGATTCCAATCTCTATATTAGCTTATTTTCAGCGTATGTATGTACGCTTTTTTGTTCTCTATTGCACGCCCAGACCTTCTAACTTACAGGGACCAGATCTGGCACAGTCATGGATTAGCACAAGTGAGAGCTAACGCCGTAAAAATTTTAATATTTGAATTAGATTTTAATTTATGTTAAAAGTAATTTCGGTTTTCCCCCCCCTATTTTTGTGAATTTTCTGCCTTTACTCTTATCGGAGAACCGTAATTTTTATACCGTTATAAAGTCTAGAATATCCCCCATTACAATAAGAGTAATTTGAAGCTGCTGTGTAACTTACCTAATTTTCAACCGATTTTTTAAAACCTTCGAAAACGCCTTTCTTCTGCAAACGATTTTTTTTCCTCCATTATTATTCTACTCAGTCTTTTGTTTCTATTAACGCATCAAATTGGTGTATTTAGATAGTATAATCTAAATCTACATATTATTCACATACGAGCAAGACGAAATGTTATGCTTACTTCTTTTAATTCGCTAGTTCTTGTATTTAGATATTTTATTTTGCAAAGTATATTTTTGGCAGCATTTTGAACACTGTATGTTATTATACATCAAATTGTTTAAAATAAATGTTCTTTTTCCAAATTTCTCGCATTTCCAATCATACCATAGTGTTATAAGGTAATAAAAAGGCAAGATTTGAAAGTTAGACAAGAAAGGATTCAAAGGAGATTTACGTTTGCTTGGAAAAGTTAGTGACGACATTTGTCGAAAAAGGGGCATCTGAAAGAATTTGGATCCCGTACAACGTCGGGTGATCGGCTAGGAACAATATATAATTTGCAAGTGCACACATTCAACCCCGAAAACAAAATGACACTGTTCATCAGGGTATATTTTTCCTAGAACGCAGCTTTATATAACTCACCATGCCATTTCTCATTACTTTAAACGGCATATAGTCAAGTTAACGAAGGAAAAATAGAAAAAAGTGTAGTTTTGAAATTTGGCACAGTTATTGGGAGTAGTGTTCTAAACGACATACTAAAAGTCCCCACCGGTGTGTGTGTGTGTGGGGGGGGGTGTTTTCAGTTTTTCTTAAATAACTCGAAAACTATGAGATCCAGCGAAAAACACTCAATTACAAAATGAAATTTCCTATAAAAAAGTCCTATATTTTTTTGTAGCATCAGTAGTTTAGAAGATACAGGGGGATTCAAAAGTGTATATTTCTAAAATTCCTTATTGTAAGGGTGAAATCAAATAAAAGTGTTGAATCAACAACCCTAAGAAAACTTCATGCCTAGATAATAATTATACAAGGATAGTATTGTATTTGTAGGAGCGGGGTGGTGCCGAGCCGACAAACCCATTTGATGAACATTTGTGTTTCTTTCCTCCCCTCACATGCGTTCCCCTTCACAAGTCTCCTCCTACTCGTAGTCCAGTCAATGAATTGTAAATTAAAAAAAAAAAAAGGCGTTTTGAAATCTGGCACAGTTGTTCGGGAGACTGCCCTAAACGATATACTAAAAGTCCCCGCTGGTTTGGGGGCTCAAAGCGGCATTTCTCAGTTTTTCTTAAATTTCTCGAAAACTATGGGTTTTAGCGGAAAATACTTAATTACAAAATTAAGTTACATTAAGTTTCCTACAAAAATAGTCATAAATTTTTTGTAGTATCAATAGCTTAGAAGGTAGAAGGGGATTTAAAAGGGAATATTTCTGAAATTCCTTATTGCAATGATAAAATCAATAAAAAGTGTTGAAGCAACCACCCTCAGAAAAATCGCATTTCTATATAATAATTACACAGGGGTTAGTATTTTATGTGTCGAGAATAATGGTGGTGTCAGGGAGGGGTGGACGACAAACCTATATAATTGAACAGTCGTGCTCCCTGCCTCCCTTCACGTCCGTTTCCCTCCACAAGATCTCTTCTACTCAGTCTTTTGCTTCTATTAACACATCAAATCAGTGTATTTAGACAGTATAATCTAAATCTACATATCTATGCTGAGTTTAACTTAAAAGCTCGCAACCAATCTGTCACAGTTCAAAAGGAACATTTCCTGCCAATGACAGAAACAAGACCAGGCTTATTCAATTACAGGGTGGACATCATTTTTGCTGTTTGAGTTTCCCTGACTTTTTTTGAAGGTAGCCCATCAACTATAGAAAAAAAATCACCTGCACATTGGCCATACTAAGTATTCATTCGCCGTACTAAGTTTTCATTCAGGACAGTATGGTTAGAATAAAAAAGTAAAATGTCTGAAAAAAGAACATTTATTTAAAACTTTTAAACAATGAACAGTTCTACTGTACCGAATTTTCCAGGCGTTTCGGATTAAAAATATAAACTTTAAAAAAAATCTTTAGAATGATCAAAATTTCAATAAAATATACGTTCCAAAATAAAACAAAATGACAAAAAAAAAAAGAGAAAAATGCAAGATAACGATTTTTTACTGATGTTTATAAATTAAAACACAGAAGCATAATAACCGACCGTTTGCAAAAGAAAAGAAAAAGCAACTTTTTATTCCAACCAACTTCCTTCAATACGGTTCAAAAAGAACAATATATAGAGAAATATAAATGAAACAAAACATCAAAGACAAAAAAAAAAGAGAAAAAATGCAAGGATTTATAAATTATAACACCAGCAGTTCGAGTGTATATGAAATAAAGAAGAAAAAATGAAATTCGCGAAAATGAAAAAAAAAAACGAATTTACCACTTAAAATGAAATAAAAATCTAATTTGAATTTTTTAAAAAATTTACTGCGTCGTCAGCTCCCCTCTTGTTCTAATCCATTAAAGTCAAAGGTCTGGGCGCGCGTAAAGAAAAAAAAAAAATAAAAACAAAAAAAAAAAAAAAACCCGAAATGCATACATAATTACTAAAAAAATTGTTTATATATATATATATATATATATATATAGGTAACGGCTGTCCCATACTTTGAAGATCCAATAATTTATCAAAATGATCGGTATTCATAACGTCTCCCAACACTCAGAGAAAAAAAGCATACACAAAATAAACAACAACAAAAAATATACTGAAAGAAAATATTAGCACTAATTTCCAATGCTTCATAATTCAATGAAAAGATCTCCAGAAGTGGAAAAAACAAACTAATTCTGGTATAACTCCTATTTGATATTAAATCATCATAAAAGCAGGCAGTAGTGTGGATGCTAACTTGTAGACAGATAAAGAGAAATTTACGATCTCGTAAGCTATCTGAATCTTCTTGACATGTAGCCAAATCTCGGTTATTCTTCCACATCTGAGTGTGATTATACTATAGGGTAATTCCATGAAAATAGTTACCTTTTACACCTAAATAAAATTTCACTATAATTGTAATTGTGATGCAGCATTTTTTTCAGTGAAATTTCTAGTTTCTAGATCTGCCAACAGAATTTCCAATAGTGGCTGATTTGAATTTTGTTTTAGAAAGAACACACACTTGTATTTGAATGCTTTTAATCCTATTTTTTCGACTTAGCTCGCAACTTATTTTATAAACTTATTTTCATTTTTCCTGTTCAATTAATACATTTTTTGGAAGATTGTACAGCCTGTCAAGAAGACAATTTCTGAATATCTTAAGAGGTAATTATAATTTTCTCAACAAATTTTTACTTGGTTGTTCTTTGTTACGTTAGTCACAAAATTCTTAATTTTCTCTCTTAAATTACAGACAGTACTCCTAGAATTTTTATTTTGTGAATTTTCTTAACTTGTTAATTAACTTATATGAATCATTTAAAAATTTTAATGAAGTTCTATTTATTAATGATTTAGAGCTGTGACTAACGTAACTTATCAAACGTCACTAACGTAACAAATATTATTGTTATGTTAGTCACATCCTTTTTGACTCTTTAAAATAACTTCCTCCTTTTAAAATTTCAAAAAGTATTGCTAACATATTTTTAAAAATTAAAGAGTCTCTCTTTTTACTTTCTCGTATACGAAGTATACAAAGAAAAAGTATTGTAAAATTCAAACTCGAGATTTTGATGAATCTCCACGTTTTAGACCTTCCCGAGTCCGAAAAACACAATTTTGGATTTATGTCTGTCTGTGAACACGATAACTCAAAAACTATTAGAGATAAAGAGATGAAATTTGGTATGTGAACTTGAAACATAATTTGTAGGTTTCTATCAAATTTTGGATAAAATCTGTCAATCTGTACGTCCGCGGTCATGTGAACAATATGACTCAAAAACTTGAATAGCTAGATGGATAAAATTTGGTACACAGTTTTATCGTCATGAATGTAGCTCCGTATAAAATTTTGGGCCAAATCCGTCAAAGGGTTGACTGTCTGTCGGTCTGTATAATCGCATACTTGTTCAGTTTTGAAACTAACTCCCTGCGCATGCCTACTGGTGGCAATGCCTGTGCAAAGAAGGGACGCTCCGAAAACTTGGCAGTTTGCCAAAAACCAATTCTGGAGCGATTTTGTAAGGAAGCAAACATTTAGGGAGTCTCGCCAGGTCCTGTTGCGCAAAAGAATGCGCAGGCGATTTGAATTTGTTTTGATCCTTCAAACCACGCGTGCATCCAACTTTGGTTTACTTGCGACGGAAGTTTATTTGACGTCTTTTATTATTCTAGTTTTCTCTACATGTGTTAGGAGTATACGAGAAAGTTTTGGTGAGACCACTCCCGCTGGTTACTTTCTCGTATACGAAGTATACAAAGAGAAAGTATTGTAATCGTCAAAAAAATCGAACTCGAGATTTTGACGAATCTCCACGTTTTAAACCTCTCCGAGTCCGGAAAACACAATTTTGGAATTATATCTGTCTGTGTGTCTGTCTGTGAACACGATAACTCGAAAACTATTAGATAAAGGGATGAAATTTGGTATGTAGTCTATAAACATAATTTGTAGGTTTCTATCAAATTTTGGACAAAATCCGTCAGCGGGAAGTCTGTCTATATGTCCGCGGTCATGCGAACGCTATAATCCAAAAACTTGAATAGCTAGATGGATAAAATTTCGTACACAGTTTTAACGTCATGAAGGTAGGTCCGTATAAAATTTTGGGCCAAATCCGTCAAAAGGTTGACTGTCTGTCGATCTGTATAATCGCATCTCCAACGAATCCGCTATCTCCACATGCATGCGTACTTGATGAAATCTTATGTGCACGATATTTATTGACTCCTGCTTGGCGCTTTTGTTTTCATCCGATTCTCTATGCGCATGCGTACTTGGAAGCAGTCTGTGAACGCGAAAAGATTGTCCTTGAGCCAAGAAAGAGTAGAAATCGGTACGCATCTCTTTAAATTTGATTTTTTACCTAAATATTTTTTGATAGTCATTGGATCCTGGGTTACAATAGGTTCGAATTTTTTAATCCACGCGGGGGGAGGGGAAACAGCACCTTTTTCGAGAAGTATACGAGAAAGTTTAGGGGAGACCACTCCAACTGTTTTTTTTTTTTTTTTTTGTCAGAAATAAAAATGGCGGGACCAAGCACAGTAGAAAGAAAAAGGAAGAGCCGTGCTGGACAAAGTGAAGCTAAAAAGCTTGAAGATAAAATAAAAGGCAAAAATGGGATGAGAGCTTTAAGACTAAAAAGAGAAGGGGATAAGAAACTGGAAAAAAAGGAAACTGAAGCAGCAAAACTGAGAATATGAAAGATGAGATCGAAAAAAAAGTCAGTCTGCTATGAGCCAACCGCCGACTTTTAGAGCATATTCATCACCACAAGCATTAGAAAAAGCAGTAAGGAAAGTTAAGAAGTCTTTGTCTACTAGTCCAAAGAAAAAGCAAGCAGTTGTGGAGAAATTAGCTTCACACATAGGACTCTTAATTCCATCTACTAAACCTCAGGAGAAGAATGGCCTGAGTGTGTGAAAGCTTTTTACTATCGAGATGATGTATCAAGACAACTTCCTGGGAAAAAAGATGTCAAGTCCATTCGAAATATAGAGACCAATAAAAAAGCACATTTGCAGAAATGTCCGTTAACGTACAACTTAAAAGATTTAAAATTGATCATCCTAATATTGAAATTGGGCTCTCAAAATTTTGTGAACTTCTTCCCTCAGAAGTTGAAACTGTGGGATATAGATCACAGTATGCTGCTGCCCATATTGTGAGAATTTTGCTTTCCTTTCAAAAAATGAGCAAATGGAAAAGGAATAATATTAAAACTGCCAATGAATAATCAAGTTAATTGTTTGGAACAAATATAACGCTGATTGCATTGGTCAGATGGTGCATCAGCACATTTTAAGAATCGATATAGCATATCATTGCTGCTTTCTAATGCAATATTTTGCGAGTGGAACTAAACTGCTTTGTACCACTGAAAAGGACCTCATGATGGCATTGGTGCAGTTTTGAATCATCATGTGTGGAAGAAGGTGCTGCAGGGACAAACCATCATCAAAAGTGCCATTGAGTTTTCAAAGTGGATGCAGCAGACATAAATATAAAATGCCTTTTTGTAGAGGAGAAAGAAATTCTGCTTGAACTGGCTGCAATTGAGAAAGGTTTCGAATCAATTAATGAGCTCAAAGGCAAACAGTCTTGCCAATGTATAAAAAAAGCAGGCTCTTCAAGTGTTAACATGTTTTTAAACACTGGAGATGATATTCCTTTCAAAAAAGTCGGTATCCTGGAATCGAAAGTCAATGGTTTCTCGAAAAGTAGTGTAACTTGCATAGAGTTGGAGAAATATTTCAGTGTCTATTCTAATGACAACTGGTCCATAGGATGAGTAACAGAATACGATACAAATTCAGAAATGTGCAAAATAAAATTCTTGCAAGAAACTGACTTAGGCTGCAAGTGGCCAAGTGTTGATGATGTGCAAATATTCCAGAAAAAATTCAATTTGTTAGGACCTATTGAACTAAGTGGAAACCTGCCATTTTACATCAAATATGAAACTAGAAGAGACATTATTGCCCTCTGCAAAAAATTTAAGAAAGGACTCCATTTGTATTAAAATTGCTTAGTATCAACTCGTCATTTTTAAACACTTTATTAATGATGATCCAACTGCTACGTTAGTCACACCATTGAAATAATAAAAACATCAATAAATAATTATTGTTGATTATTAATCAATCCAAAATTGTTTTTACTACAAACTTAATATTCCTATGTAATACTATAGTTAATTACAGATTTTTTTATTAACAAAATTCAGAAAAATCTAGTGCTAAAGCCAAGCTATCTTCTATGTGGTAACTAAATTGTTACGTTAGTCAAAGTTAAAAATTTAATTTGGTTAAATCATTATCTTTTAAAATAATTTCTGATGGATATGTTATATTGACTAGCATTACATAAAATATAAGAATAAAAGATTTCATCAGAGATTATTCAAGAGCATTTTGTCATATTATAGCTTGTTAAAATCTTTCCAAAGTTACGTTAGTCACAATGGAATGACCCTCTAGATTTTCATCCTAAGAAGTATCATCTCATTTAACTACTAAAAGGAACACGATTATGTTCATATAGTCCAGTCAATGAAGGTCCAAAATGGGGATGACAAACATTAACTCAAATAGTTTTGAAAATTGGTACACATGTTTTTGAGAGGCTTATTATGAACATACTAAAAGACCCGGTCCTGGGTGGGGGGGGGGGGGCGCGAGTGCGCGGCGCCATCTTGGATTTCATCCCAATTTAGTTTTTCCTGAATACCTCGAAAAATATTCAGTTTTCAAATTACAATTTTAAAAAATTCCCTACAAATACATACTTTTATTTTTCTTCCAGCTTTAATAGTTTCCCAGATAATGGATCTCAAAGGTTGCCGCCATCTTTGATTTCATCCCCTTTAGTTTCTCGTAAATATCTAGAAATCTATTTTTAAATTACATGTAATCAGCAAAATTAAAGAGCGTAAAATTCCCTACAAACACATCCTTTTATTTTTATTTTAGCTTTAATAGTTTCCGAGATAATGGATTTAAAATTTTGCCGTCATCTTGGATTTTATCCCCCTTTTTTTAGTTTTTTTTAAATATCTCGAAAACTATTTGATTTTCAAATTACATTAAATACAACAAATTAATGATCGTAAAATTCCCAACCAATGCATGCTTTTTATTTTCTAGCTTTAAAAGTTTCTGAGATATTTAAGAAAAACTAAAAAAGTTGGGGATAAAATCCAAGATGGTGGCAAATTTTGAAATCCATCATCTTGGAAACAATTAAAGCTAAAACAAAAATAAAAGCACGAGTTTTTAGGTAATTTTATGCTTGTTAATTTGCTGATTACATGTTATTTGAAAATTGAATAGATTTCGAGATATTCAAGAGAAACTAAAAAAGAGGGATGAAATCCAAGATGGCGACAACTTTTGAGACCCATTATCTGCGAAACTATTAAAGTTGGAAGAAAAATATAAGCATGTATTTGTAGGGAATTTTACGCTCTTTAATTTCTTAAATCAATTGTAATTTGAAAACTCAATAGTTTTCGAGATATTCTGGAAAAACTAAAAAAAAGGGGATGAAATCCAAGATGGCGCCGTGAGCTTACCCCCCAGGACCGGGGACTTTTAGTATGTTGATTAGAAGCCCCTAACGAACCATGTGTACCAATTTTCAAAACTATACTCAAAGACAGGCCAAGAAGCTAACAGAGATTACTCTATGCTTCCGGCGCTGCGCCGATGAATGACATAGTTGGTGTTTCTACGCGTTTTAGGGTTACTTTCTATTACAATTCGCCAACAACCAGAAGTAGATGTTCTTTGCTTCGTGTGCACCAACGTTTCGTTCTCAAAGCAAAAAGAGAAAGTTGCTTGGATCGATTTATTTTTACTATTACATTGTTTTTAAGTACATAATTTGTGCATTATTAATTCAAGGAAGTCTGAGAATTATCAATAGTAGACACTTGACACTATATTTAAAATTGTATACAGCAGAAGATTCTATGCAAAAAAAAAAAAATGATTACACCAACCATGCTTTCATGTTATCTTGAAATAAAGGATGCATAAATCTTTTAATAATTAAAAGGAAATTTAATTAAAAAAAACTAAAATATTTACAATGAATAATGATCGAATAATAATCGAATTACAACTCAAATTTTAAATTATATATTCAATAAAACTTTTTTTTTTTCACTCTTCTAATACGGAATTTTGAGAAGTTAAGGTATGTACATTGTATGTTTTATATTATACAGCATAACCGAAAGTTTCATATTCTATTTCAAATATTTTTCTTAGCACTCTCATAATTATTATTAATAATATTTTTCATTGTATGCAAATATTTTTTGGATCAACTTGCGCACAAATGAATCCGTTAAATCTAGAGTTTAACATTTAGTTTTTATAGATAAACAGATTGAGTCAAACATATAAAATGCAGAAAATAATATGCTGTGTTACATGCTGCCAACACCAAGAGGGATTATTCGCCAAATGTGACCTCCGAAGATACAAGAGAAAAAAAAGCTTTTCCAATGAATGCTCCCAAGGTCATCTTGGTTCTCGTCATTTCCGACAGAAGGCGGGAAAAAAAAGATTTAAGAAATTAAATAACATACGATTTGAAAATAGATTTTTATTGCAGAGAATATCGGTTTTTGTTATTTAAAGCAGAATTCTGTTGAAATATGTCAATTACTTTTAAAATACATTAGAATAATTGCAGAACTATTTCACTTGGCGGAAGAATACCATCCATAGCTTCCACTGTATAACATTCTTGAGTTGTCTTGGACTATATATGATTTAATGTTTTTTTTTTTCAAACCCTTCGTTGACTGGACCAATAGCCGAAATTTCGGTCCCTCGGAAATTTAAATGTCAACGGCGAGGTGCTTAGATGAACACGAATGGCATTCGTTTTCGACTGTCAATAAATGACTGATTTTCATTGGTTGCCAACGGTGTTTCATTCTATTTATGAAAAAAGATCAGCGAATTGTCGCTTGCAATAAGAATTATCAAAATAAAAAAAAATCCAGGTTTAGAATAAATTTCCCTGACTTTTCCCGGTCTCCCGAAATTCCCGGTCGGGTGGCCACCCTGATAAACCATATCAGTGTTTTATTTCAGGAGAAACTTAGTCTTCCTTGGCAATACATCACTGAAATCGGTATTCATCGAAATAGACATTCGACAAAAAGTCGCCATGAAACGATGGTGTATAAATGAAATGTATGCAAATCCGCCACTATGAACTCTTTCGGATATGCAGATGTGTTCCAACTTATTTACATACAAGAATGAGTTCATATTGGCGAATTTGCATGCATTCCATTTATCCACAAGCGCTTCGCTTGGAGTAAAAAAAATCTAGGGGCTCAAAATTGTCAAAACAAAATCAGAAAAAAAATCGCAACGGAGTTTCTGAATTATTTAGAAAAGTTTCTGAAAAAATTCTTAAAAACAATCAAACAATCTAATTTTATGTTCTAATGAGCACTACTCCAGTAATCTATATATAAAAGGCAATGTCTGTGTGAATTTTGCTCCAAACTTGAGCAATTCTCTAAGAATTTTACAAGCTTCTCCAATAAGTGTTGCATCCGGGGAACATAGTTTTTCCAAACTAAAAATAATCAAGAACTATTTGCGAACAACATCTCAAACAAGATTGTCAGACCTCACTATATTAAGATTGGTATATGAACTGAGTACTTTTTTAGGATGCCTCTGAATTAGAGAATTCTCTGAACTAAAAGTTTGTAAAAAAAAATTCGTCAAATTATACTCCTGTAAACTATTTTTTTTTTTAAAGTATTATTTTAGTGAAAATTATTATAAGTATTTTTGTCAATTACTGAGTTGCACTGTTGTTTATTGGATGTTCGCTAAAAAATGTAAAGAAAGACCATATATCTTTTTTTTAGAATGCTTACATTGTAGTTCCATAAGGGCACAATTTTTTACTTTTGCACGGAGCGGTTCAAAGGCTAAATCCGACTCTGCCTGGGATTGCTAATTAGGTTAATTGCATTTAATAAACCTATTTGAATTAAACCTATATAAATATATATATATATAATCATAACAATTGGTGCCGTAACCGCCTTTGTCAATTATTATTTATTTACTGTACTTAAGTATTATTTAAGTGTTTCGTTGTGCTTGATTTTTATAGTCAGTTAAAGTGCTGTTTATGAATTAAATTTTCGTTTGTGAAAGGAAGTATTTTGGTTCTAGGGTTAATGAATATTGGTTGAATGAATATGAATATTTTTGTTTATGTAATGAATTAGTTCATGTGGTATAATTAGAGTTTGAATTGTTGGTGTAAATTTATCTAATTATAACATTAAGATATTGCATACATTATACTTGCTGGATTTTAAAAAAATGTTTTTTTGATTGAATTAAAAAAGAAATTAAGCAGAAGTAAAGTATCGCACTCTCAGATTCCCAGTCAACACAGAATGCTAATTCATCGCATGTATATATTAATTCCAATTTACTGACATCAGATCAGTTCAATCTCATACCCGCATTTTCCGGGTCAAATGACTGGCAGTCGATTGCTGATTATTTTGCTACAGTAGAGGAAATTGCTGGACACTTTGGATGGAGCAACAGCATATATTTAGCAGTTAAATTGAGGCTTACCGGTGAGGGCACTTCATTTCATCCCAGAACAGAAATTTAATATTAGTAATTATGATTCCTTAAAAAAGGTTTTACTTGAACGTTATAGTACCCAAACAAAGCTAACCTTGTCCATGAATTCTTTACATTTCAACAACCACCTAATATGCCAGTGTCAGTGTTTTTTTTGCTAAAGTGTCCGCATTATCCTTTAAAGCATTTTGTTCAGGTGAGAGTAATAAGGACATGGAAGAAGTAAACAGAATAGAGATGCTTAAATCTATGTTATTAGCAAATTTTGCTCCTGAAATCCGAAGAAGGGTCATTGCAGCTAACCCCAAAACGCTAGATGAAATCAAGGAAACTGCATTTCTTCAGGAACGCGCATGGAATTCATGCCGCACAACCCCTAGTCCTTTCGCTTCAAGTGAAGCATCCCCCAGCCCTATTTATGCCGTACTATCTAGCGGCCGAACAGGTAATCAGGGTGTCGAGTAAATGCGCAACAGGATGGCAAAACGTTGGCCGCGAAAGTGGAGGATCTTACTAAACAGCAAAACAGACAACAATAGCTACGGTATGTCTGTAATAGGTCCGGGCATATTGCTGGATTTTGCCCCAGAAAGTTTTCTTCTAGGACTAACCAGCCTCCTCGGAGAATTAGACAGAATTATAACAACGAAAAAGTAGAAATTATTTCCATTTAGATCAGTCTGTAAATTTGAACCGTCCTTTAAACTAAAACAGGGTCAACAACGTAACGCACAGTTGTCGGACGAGGCCCCTTGTGCGTAGTACATAATGCACCATATTTTACATTAAGTAGTCAAACCTCGTTACCAACTGTAAAAGTAGGCATTGATGGCAATACACACACAGCTCTCGTGGACTCCAGGGCTGGATTGAATTTAATTTACTCAGAGATCTTAAAACATTGTAGTATTTCACGAGACTCATGCCATATGGAAATACGTACAATTCAAGGAGGAAATGTAATTATCAGAGAATGCACAAACCTAACGTTGCAACTAGGTAGCAACAGAATTCCAACTAAATTATTTATATCAGATAGTCCATTTTCTGATAATTTTAACATTATTCTACGCTTCCCTTTCTTGAAAGACAACGCAAGCAAAGTTGACTTTCAGCGAAATATTTTAATGTTCAGCAACCAAGCTATTCCATTTGAAACGACGACCAATAACTTAAATGAGGATATATCAGTAAATTATTTTGAGCCTACTTATGCTTACCTCACTCGTAAGGTTACGATTCCACCTCATTCCGAACTGGTGGTTAATGAAAAGTTAAAAAACAATATACAAAGTAAATAAATACTAAGAGAACCGGCGTGGCCAGTTGGTAGCAAAAATATATTGGTTGCGAAATCGGTTTGTAACAACACTTCCATTCCGGTCCTGCTGTTTAATTATAGCGACAGTATAGTTCATCTAAATAAGTTAACCAAATTGGTATGCTGTAAACCAATTGTAACTAGTACAGAAATAAGTAAATATTCGTGCAACTATATGGAAGAGGCAACACAGTTCGGAAATTGCAATGAAGCTGACTTGGAATGGGACAAAAACTTTAAATTAGACCACTTATCAGATGATGTTAAGGGGAAGTTAACTGAATTGTTGAATGCCAATAAACACATTTTTGCGACTTCTGTTAAGGAATTACCAGGTTGTGATACTTTTCCACATAAGATTGAGCTTACCGACGATATTCCAGTTAGGCAGAAAGCTTATAGGGTCCCATATAATTTAATTCCTGAAATGAACAAGCAAATCGATGTTTTACTCGAATCAGGTATATAATTGAGCCACCTGTCTCTCCATATTCCACCCCAGTGATGCTCGTAAAAAAATCTTCTGGGGAATACAGGTTTGTGGCGGATTTTAGGGCATTAAATAAGAAAATAATTACTGACGCTTACCCTTTACCACTTATTAACGAAACTATAGATAATTTACAAGGGTGCATTTACTTTTTAACCCTCGATCTAAACTAGTGGTTTTTTCTAACAAAAGCTCCATCCGGCAGACAAATATAAAACAGCTATTATAACGAATAAGGATTTGTTTCCATTCACCAGGACCCTTGGTGAAGGACCAGGTTTTGGTCTTGCAACGAGCGCAAATGCTTTCCAGAGATTAATGGAAATGGTATTGTCCGGCTTAAGTTCTTCTCAAATTTTCGTTTATGTGGACGATATAGTGGTAGCAACTACACGATTGAAGAGCATTTAGATTAATTACAAACTGTTTTTAATAGACTTAATGAGCATGGACTTAAGTTGAAACCTCCAAAATGTCACTTCTTAAAAAGAGTCCATTACCTACTTAGTGTTCGTGATTTCTAAAGGACATTTTCCCTTTAAGATAAGAAAAACGTCGATATTGTGGAGAAATTTAAAATCCCAACTTGTCGTAAACATGTTAGAAGTTTTCTAGGTTGTCTCTATTACCAAAAATTTACACCCGACTATAGCCGTAGAACTATAGATATGACGAACCTCACAAAGGATAATAACAAGTTTATTTGGTCAAAAGAGGCTGAAAAGGAGTTCAATGACTTAAAAAACGCTTTAGTGCAGATACCTTGTTATCTTTGCCAGATATGAATATAGATTTTGTGATTTATACTGACGCATCAAGCTCCTGTTTGGGAGGTGTTCTAGCCCAATTAGACGAAAATGATTTCGTCAATTTGATTCCAAAACACCCATTGCCCGTAGGAAACTTAAACCCAATGAGAGGATTTACTCTACCAGAGAAAGGGAAATCTAGCAAGTTTTACTGTCGGATATTTCAGACCATACCTTTACGGCCGAAAATTCACTATATATACTGACCATTCAGCGTTAACAAATATTTTGAAAATTAAGGATTCTACCCATAGAGTTGCTAGATGGGCGTTGTCTCTGTCAGAATTTCAGTAGGAGGTTAAGCACATTAAAGGGAAATATAACAAGTCGCAGATTTCCTTTCCATAGGAATTGAGCATGAAAATTCAACCGGATACACTCCCTCAGAACATAATGTTGTGCAACCAAATGACAACGGCATATTTCTAGTTGAACCAAATAATATTCAAACACAATTCAATTTTGATCTAAATAAAACTGAAATCATAAATAAGCAAAAATCCGACCCAACATGTACTGGAATAGTGAATAAGTTAAAACGAAATAAGCCCATTAACCCCCGGAATTTGCGTTTCTTTTTAAATGATAGCATTCTCGTTTGTTCCGAGTTTGGCAACTAACCCGACTCTCTTAACAATGTTAAAATAGTTTTACTACAGTCACTTGTAGCCTATGCTTTATAATTGACACACAGCAATCTTTGCCATCAGGGTATTGATAAAACGCTTCGTAGATTAAAAGAAATTTTATTGGCCGAAAATGTTAGCACAAGTCAAGAATTGGATTCAATCATGTCATAGCTGTATGCAGCGAAGAGGACATAAACCACGGAAATTTGCACCGCTTCAAAGACAGGATATTCCAGATGCCCCTTTTAGCAAAATAGCCATAGATATAGTAGGTCTATTGTCAGTTACAGAGAGAGGTAATAGGTGTATAATTACCCTAATTGATCATTTAACTCGTTGTTGTGAAGCTTATCCGATCTCTTATATTGCTAGCCCGAGTGTAGCAAAGGTCTTAATGGACTACATTGCCCGCTATGGTTGTCCGGATATTTTAGTTTCTGATGAAGGCTCTAATCTGATAGCAGGAACGATGGCTTCTCTTTACAGGACACTGGATATCAAAAAGATTCAGACCACAGCATTTCATCCCCAATCTAACGGTTTGTTAGAAGTGTATCATAGAGGTCTTGGGGACGCTCCGAGTCATTTAGTCAATGATAATCAGTTAGACTGGGATGAAAGGATAAATCTGGCCCTGTTTGCTTACAGAACTACTTGGCACTCTGCTACGAGACATTCCCCAGCATTTTTGGTCTATGGAAGGGAATTAAAAGTCCCATATAAATTTTTAGAAACGACGCAACGGTTTACCTACGCCGAATACGATTTTCAGAATAGCTAAAGAATCGACTTAAATCCACATATAACATAGTTATGGACAATCTTATCAGGGCAGCTGAGAAACAGGAAAATCAAAGACTGAAAATTGCAAAGGAAAAAACATACAAGTGGGGGATGAAGTTTATTTATTTTGCCCAAATCCTAAACCCGGTATATCCAGAAAATTCTACAAACCTAATAGAGGAATATATATAGTTAACCGTAAATTTAACGACGTCGTATATGAAATCCAAGATAAGTCATCGCCTTCCCACAAATAATTAATATCGATAGGTTATCAAAGGCTGTCCCGCGTTTAATTTAAGATTAAAATAATAAGGCTTCGGGCAAATGCATCCAGGACTTTCCAGTGGTGCTGCAGACAGATAAATTTAGGAGTTACCCGAGAGCTCTTCGAACAACTGCTTTAACACCGCCTGCGACTTCTTATTCTCCAATAAGTAATTCAATTGGTTCTCAAAACTCCACAAAAACGGCGTCTGGTAGTACGCAAAATCATACTACTTACGAGAAAGACAAGACGGTCGAGTTGTCAAGAAATAATTTAATTTCCAATAGTTGGGTTGAGGTTATAGAATCTGAAAGGTAATGTGCAATTTTAGATGTTTTCGTACATTTTTAGATCAAGGAAATAATACAGTGCCTCGTATTTGTTTTGCCCTTGTGAAAAAAAAAAAAAAAAAAACGTACGAATAAAAATTACCAAACAAATTATCTTTCAAAAGTTGAATTTCTTATATATTCATACTGATATGATGTCGGACATATGTGTGGTTTCTGTAATGTAACTGGATATCTTGTATAAAAAAGGGTGTTTTTTTTTTCCATCTGTGACTTTATACTATGCCATTATTTTGATTTCATGGTCAGTTTGTATGCATAAATTTAAGTTGTTTTATATCTATGCATTTTGGAATATACCCGCATGTATTTTATATGTGTGCCCAGGTCATTATTGTTGCATTCCCATATTTTTTTTACAATTTTTTTTTTTTTTTGCCCAGGGAGATTCATTTTGTGTAATATTTTGTTTGAATTAGAACACAGTGAATTACATAGTGAACTTGAGAATTCTCTGGAATAGAGATTTCCAGAATGGCGGCGAATAACGTCAAACCTTCGCTAAGTAAGATTGAGAAGAATCAAGACACCACCCTCTAATCCTCGCGAGTAAAGCGACGTATTCCCTGAATTCTAGAAAGGTCGAGAACAACCATGAGACACCACCCCCTGGCCCATTCAGCAAGGCAAATGACGGAGCTGGACCCCGATATATATAAAGGGGTGGAGATAAGAAAAAGGGAGGCGAGAAGAAGGTAACAAGAATCGAAGTGGGTTGTTGGGAAAAACCTTAAGTGGCCGAATTTTCTGAATGGCTTCTGGTGGCTGCTTGGTAAATTAAAAGATCTTATTGAGACCATATATAGTGAGTAAAGAAGGCAATTAAGTGACGTGGTTTTATTAGTACCTTTGATTTGGAAACTACAAGTGCATATATTATAATGAATACTGGACCGGAGATTGAGTGACGCCGCTTGGTGAGTTTGAAATACATTTGATTATATCGAATCTCTAGAGACAATTACAAACTGTTGATTAGAGACTGATTTAATTGTTTTTATGTGATCCTACTCTTCCTGGGCTTATTTTATTTAAAGCTAAATTTATTAAATATCTATACTGTATATAAAATTTAATGTTATATTTTTCAAATTAATACTGTCTTTCGAGTGTTAAATTGATTAGATTAATAAAAATAATTGTTAGACAAAGGTTAAACCTGGGATTGCTAATTAGGTTATTTGCATTTAATAAACCTATTTGAATTAAACCAAAATCTAATAACATTGGCGACAATTCGATTTTGCATTTCGCCAACGTTCTGGCGCTTGTAACACGGCTTTAAATTCAGGTCTTTTGATGAAAATAGTGTCATCTTAAGGATTAACTGCTCTTTCAGAATATGTACTTTTTTAAATGTAGATCTGCCAAAAACTTTTTAAAATTTGGATTTTTTTCACGACTTTTAGCAAAATCATTTTCTCCGCCATAACTTGCAAACGGTTCGAGATGGGGCAGGGTTGCTATAGTGTTTTATGATCCCCATGGGCCCTTCTATCACCCTCTTTCGTTTGGCAGAATAGGTCCAACTCGCCCTGTATATAATATGATATAGATATATTGTAATAGATAGCCGCAATTTTGAAATAAAAACTTTCTTAAAAATAAAACTAACATTTTGAATCACTTATTGTAATTATGCACTTTTTCATACCGCTATATATTCTAAAGTATTCATCCTACGAAAAATAAGTAGAACTATTTTTGCAGGAAATTTATTAATGTAACTTAATTTTGTAATTAAGAGAGTTTTTCGCTAAAACCCATAGTTTTCGAGATATTTAAGAAATACTGAGAAATCCGCCCTTTGAACCCCACCGCCGGGGACTTTTAGTATATCATTTAGGGCAGTCTTCCCAACAACTCTGTCAAATTTCAAAACTACACTTTTTTTAAAATTTCCATTTCCTTTATTGGACTACCAGTAGAAGGAGACTTCTGAAGAGGAACAGATGTGAGGGGAGGAAGGGAACCCGGCTATTTATCAAATGAGTTTGCCCCCGCTCCTACACATACAATACTACCTTTGTATAATTATTATAGGCATGAGATTTTTCTGAGGGTTGTAGATTCAGGACTTTTAATTGATTTTTCCATTACAATAAGGAATTTCACAAATATTCACTTTGAATGCCCCTGTATCTTCTAAACTATTGATGCTACAAAAAAAGGGACTTTTCGTAGGAAATTTCATGTAGTTTAATTTTGTAATTGTTTTTCGCTAGAGCCTATAGTTTTCGAGATATTTAAGAAAAACTGAAAACGCCCCCTTTAAACCTCCCCTGTACCCCCCCCCCATCGGCGGGGACTTTCAGTATATCGTTTAGGACACTACTTCCAACAACTGTGCCAAATTTCAAAAACTACACCATTTTTTCTTCTATTCGTCGATTTTTGGCCTTCTTTAACTGGATCAATATGCACAGGAAATACTAAATGAAGTATAACAACGGGAAGAAATTTACTTTAATACAAGAATGAAAAAAAAAAAAAATTGGAAAATTTTAATGAAACGTTCAGTGACGGATTTTGACAATATAAGGCCGCAGACGCTTTAATTGTTTTGATGCCCCTCTCCTACCCAATGACGTAAATTTACAGTCGCATTAGCACTGCGACGCGTGTCGAATAGATTTTGAGGCCCTTCAGGGCCCCGAGGCGAGCGCCTGTGGGAAAAACCGCCAATGGAAACGTTTTGTATCAAGATAAGATTAAATTTCTTTTTACGTGCCAGTATTACGAAATCCGATAGGAAAACGAACCGTCTATGTTCCGCAACCTTGATCAAGAAAGTAATTAACACACACACACACACACACATATATATCTTTTTCGCATACGAAGTATACAGAGAAAGCATAGTAATCATCAAACCATCGGGCGTGGTCTCCCCTAAAGTTCCTATTATACGTCCTAATACAGGTGGGGCGAAAACGCGCGAAGCGCCCGAGCCTTTTTTTTTTTTTTTCGTCGTAGAATGGTGAAGAAACCGAATATGCAATTTGAACACCTTTTTTTTCAACCCACTGAAACCAAAATTGGACACAGATCTACAATAATGTTAGAAGACCACATACCAAATTTCATTTATCTAAGTCAATGCGTTTCGGAGTTATAGTGTTCACAAGCATGCAATTATACAGACCGACAGACAGTCAACCCTCGTGCGGATTTGGTCCAAAATTTGAGACGGACCTACATGATCCCAGGAGCAGAATTATATCCAGTGTTCTGCAACATGACCTCAAACAGTTGGAAATGTTCTGCAGGCAATTTATCCAAATTTGGCGGACCACAGTAAAATGCAAAATATATATAAAAATACTAATTAACCAGTAGAATCTTTATTACTCATTACTCAGAAAACATTACATTAAAATTAATTATTTAAAACCAAGGCATACATTCAGAATTCGCAATTCTGTCAATGACTTTTGAAGTCAGATACTGCGACATTAATGGGGACGTACTGTTCACAAAATGTTTATGAAAATTTGGCCCGTACATTGCAACAATGGCTGCTTTTAACAATTTTCTGATAGATTTATGGCCAGGTGGTGCATCATTGGAATAAATAAACATTCTTTTGTCAGTTGTTCCAACTGCGGCGTCATCCCCATGAATTGCAGCGAGTCTTATTTGAACAATTTTGTCAATTGTGGATCCCCAAGATTCACAAATTACTTCCAGCACGGGAACAGAAATATTAAATATAAAATTCATTAATCTGGGGATCTCTGATGCAAGCTCATTAATGGCCTTTATTTTAAAGGACGAAATGTTCTGCAAAGACCACGTTTGTTCTGCGACGAACGTCACACTTTTAAGTACTTTCTGCTTCTGAGCTGATGATAAAACTGTGTACCAAAATTTTATCTATCTAGCTATTTAAGTTTTTGAGTTATCGTGTTCATATGCACATGAACGGACTTTTCGCACACGGATTTCGTCAAAATTTGATAGAAATCTAATTTTGTGTGAAGACGATATACATTTCATCCCTCTAGCTCCAACCATTTTCGCCTGCCTTTCGCTTTTGGCGTTCGCCAGGGGAAATTCGTGGGTTCTCGCGGCGTTACAGAAGATTAGCAATTTTTATCCGCGCGAGTGGGGGGGGAAATGTCACCTTCGTTCGGGAGTATACGAGAAGTCTAGGGGCGACCACTCCCGCTGGTTTGAGAATGTATGTATGCGTGTTCGTTTTTTTTTTTTTCTCTTTATACACGCTTAGGCGGTTTGAGCTACAGGGAACCAAATTTGGCACAGTGATGGATTAGAAAAAAAGGGGAGCTGACGCCGTAAAAATTATTTTAAAATTCCAATCTATTTAATTCTAATTAAACGGTAAATTCGGCCGTTTTAGCCTATTTTCTTTTTCCCTCTCCCGATTTTGTATAATTTATTAGCTCTCGCCACTTCTATTTATTTATTTTCGTATATTAAAGGAAATTGGTTTGAATAAAAAGGTTTTATTTTTTTTCTTTTTGCAAACGATTTGCTTAGCGATCTCTAGCATTTTTTCCCCCCTTCTCTTTTTGACAAAAAGAAATATGGATCCCGAATTTTCCTTTTTTTTTGTCGGTTGCACTTTTTTTATTTCGCAAAGTATATTTTTATTGACATTTTGTTTGTCCTAAAGTTTTCGGTGATCAAAGCCGGGAAAATTCTGTACATATAAGGTTTATTGCTAAAAGTTTAAAATGAGTGTTCTTTTCCCAAACTTCCCCAATTTCTTTAACGCCATACTGTTACAAGGTAATAAAGAAACTAGATTTGAAAGGGATGTTTGTTGGGGAAAGTTAGTGATAATATTTGATGGAAAAAAAAAAAAAACGGTGGCGGCATATAAAAAAATATGGATCCCGAGCAGTGGCGAATCCAGGGGAGGGGCTATCAGGCTGCAGCCCCCCCCCAGAGCTAAACCAAAAATCTTGATTTAATTTAAAATCACTACAACTGTTTGATCTTAATTTTCATTTTTAAAAAATAGTAATAAAATCGTGAAAACATTGCTTTCTGACTTGACAGGCTCGAAAATTTTCCACTTTTCTAGTCATTCCACTTGCACTTGTAGCGTTGGCGCGGTCGAAAACATTTTATGGCTAGTTATTTCATTGTATTTTTTATTAAATTATCGAAAATATTGTAGTGTGATTTATTATTCTTATAGTCAGGAGAGGAAAGTCTGTAAAGTTAAAGTGTTTTGGCTTATATAAGCCATGAGGTTTGGCATTTATCACTACGATACAAAATTTTTATGACCTCAGCCCCCTCCAGACCTGAATCCTGGATTCGCCACTGATCCCGAGCAACACCAGGTTATCAACTAGAATGTTATAAAAACATAAAATGCAAACAATTCAAGCCCCTTTCACATTTGCTGGCTTCAACCAGCCATCCGCCTCTTGGTGGTAAATTGAAGAAATGAATAAAACCATTCACACTAGCCGGAACCCGGTTTCCTGCCGGCCGGTGGGTTTGAAACATCTGGTTCCGCGACTGAATGGAACGACGTCGAATAGGCCTCGGCTCTGTTGTAATATCTGCAAATATGCTGACGCTTTCACACTGCACAATTTTTGCCTCGTCACCTTCACAAGGTCACTTGTTTCTTTCGCC
This sequence comes from Araneus ventricosus, assembly GCA_013235015.1. Lineage (NCBI taxonomy): Eukaryota > Metazoa > Arthropoda > Arachnida > Araneae > Araneidae > Araneus > Araneus ventricosus. Next base: position 51,417 of record BGPR01003291.1, on the reverse strand, counting down.
TTTTACACGCTTTTTCAGTTAAATGATATATTTTTTCTAGAACGCTTAAAAATTTAATTTCACTATAGTGTGTGATTTTTAAATGATTTCATGGTTATTTTAGAACGCATTAATATTTAATTTTAGTACTGCCTGTGTGAATTTTTTTAAAAAATGGTTTCATTTTTCCCTCTTTATTAATTAAGTTATTTTATTTCATTACAAAATATTCCCATGTTAAAAAAAAAAAATCAATGTATTTTTATATTGTGTAAGGTACTACAAACATATTTTTTCATGCAAGTTCATAAAAATCTGGATGGTAATATCTAATAAATATGGCTGAATTCTAAGATAGCAGTATGTGTTTTAATTCTGAAGTTGTAATTTCAAAACCTTTATGCTTTGTATAAATGATTTCTACCATAATTACAGTTTTCTAGTTCAGTATTTTGAACTCTTTAAAGGGCTATAAGACCGTTCAAGTTTCAAATTTTAGATTTTGTGATTTTATTTGAAAGTTTAATCATTCTGAGTATTTTAAGGTATTGCACATGTGCATACTCTGAATAGTTTAGAAGAAATAATTAAAAAACCATCTCAATGCATAGACAGGGTGCGTAGTGAGAAATTGCTGCAAAAATTAAGCACTTTTAAGGACTTTTTAACCACCTTAGCCAAAAAAATTAAGCACCTTTTTACAATCATGCATACGTAGGACCACATATTCTCTAAGCATAGGATGTTTTCTGTTTTATAATACTGCATAGTTTTTATTGAAATTTTTTAAATGTATATTTTTTAATTTTAATCATGCAACTTTTTTATTTTAATATTTATTTCTGTATTTGCAAAAGGCCTTCTATTGTAAAATAAAGGATGCCTTTTTGATTTGACCAAAAAATAAAAATGATAATGCAAAACTGTCACTACCAAAAATTAAAAAAAAAAAACTTTTATAAGATTAACAATAAAAATCTGACCTTTTTCAACTTTTCTTAAAATTAAGAAATTACCAGTTAATTTGGATTACCAATTAATTTGCCCCTTCGGGATAACCATTCCAGTACTTCAATATACGGCGGTGGAAAAAAAAAGTCATTAATAATCCAGTCAACGAAGGGTTTGAAAGAAATATTGAATCAAATAGTTTTGAAAATTGGTAAACATGTTTGTGAGGGGCTCCTGATGAACATACTAAAAGTCCCCGGTCCTGGGGGGTGAGCTCGTGCCACCATCTTGGATTTCATACCCCCTTTTTTTAGTTTTTTTCTTGAATATCTCAAAAACTATTCAGTTTTCAAATTGCAATTGATTTAACAAATTAAAGAGCGTAAAATTACCTACAAATACATGACTTTATGTTTCTTCTGTCTTTAATAGTTTCCGAGGTAATGAGTCTCAAAGTTTGCCGCCAACTTGGATTTTATCCCCCCTTTTTTTAGTTTTTCTTGAATATCTCGAAAACTATTAAAACTAGAAGAAAAATAAAAGCACGTATTTGTAGGGAATTTTATGATCATTAATTTGTTGTATTACATGTTGAATTGAAAACTGAATAGTTTTTGAGATATTCAAAAAAGACTAAAAAAGGAGGATGAAATCCAAGATACCGATTAACTTTGAAACCCATTATCTCAGAAACTATTAAAGCTAGAAGAACAATAAGTGCGTTTATTTGTAGGGAATTTCACGCACTTTAATTTGTTAAATCAGTTGTAATTTGAAAATTGAATAGATTTCGAGAAATCTAAGAAAAACTAAAAAAAGAGGGATGAAATCAGAGATGGCGGCGCGAGCATTCCCCCAAGGACTGGTGACTTTTAATATGTTCATCAGAAGCCCCTCACGAAAATGTGCACCAATTTTCAAAACTATATGATTTAATGTTTTTTCCACCCTCATTTTGGGCCTTCGTTGACTGGGCTATAAGCGTTATCTTAACATGTGTCGACACCCCTGGATCTATCACACCCTGGATTCCTTCTCCAATTCCTCCCTTTCGTTGGTTTTCATTCTTGATAGGTCCGGTATTCTTTTCTTGATACATCTGGTAAACAAAGCTTTATGACTATGCTTTCGATTTATCGTATTCAACGTCAGAGGAAAACAAAAAAGAATGTTTTCCTTGCACTTCTTGAGAAAATTAAGCACTTTTTAAGGACCTTTTTTCAAAATTAAGCACTTTTAAGGTGCTTAAAAATGGTTTTCAAATGTAAGCACTTTTTAAGCACTTTTCATGACGCTACGCACCCTGATAGAGATGTTTGGTAAATGATTTACTTTTAAATGCCTATATCTCAAAACTATATTTTCAGAAATCACGAGGAGCATTTTAAAAATATTGTTCATCGTATCAACTCTGAAATTTTCCAGGTATATTTATAGAAACACAATGAAGAAAATCATGCAAATCAAAGCATTATGCTATGGGGTTTTTTTCAGTATTTGGTATCTTTATAATTTTCAAGCAAAAAAGTATTATCATATTTTAAGAACATAAAAAGTAATTAAAGCAAATCTGAATATTTACCAAATTGCATGATTTTCAAGCTGTGCTAATTTGAAGGAAATTTTCATAACATTTGTTACACGAGTCTCGGATTTTTTTAAAATCCTTAACATAGGTGAAATCAATGCTTGGCAACTTATACAAAATTGAGTTATTTTATATAAACATTTGCAGTGCTTAAAATTATTACACATACTTTAAAATTCATATTTAGGAAGGAACATGTACTATATGATTATGATAAAAAAATCTATCAAACCCTTCAAGTATTTGTTACGTAATAAATAGTCGCACTTTCACTACTTTTGAGTTGCTTTTTCATTGTTAAATATCTTATAAACCTTTAAGTTTTTCAACATAAACGATTAAGATTGAAAAATAGGTGTCTGTTACCTCAGAGTCACAGCTAACATTACTATTGGCTGAATGCAGTTCCTGAAACTAGTATTTTGCCACTGAATATTATGTTTCAACCAGTTGTGGAGCTCATCAAAAGAATGCTACAGACATTCGGGAAAAAACTGAAGAACTTATTTTCGTCTGTCTGCTCATAGTTCTTCAAAAAGTAAGGCGAATATACCAGTCTCATCTCTTCTTTGATTGATGGGGTGTACCCAATAATAACATTTTCGATTCTGTCTACGATGGTACAAAGACCATATTGCAGCTAATTGCTTCCAATCCATATTGAAATAGCTATACTGTCCTACTGCCATGAGAAAACCCCCCAGACATACTGATGGCGGTTGTTATGGAAACAGGATATTCCACTGCATTTCGGAGGTGAAGGAAAGGGCTTTATTTCTCTTGGCACAGATAGAACCGGCAGAAGTCTCATTTTGCTTTGTACTTCAGTCGAAAACGAATTCCTCGTCTAACAAAGTGCGCTTATTTTGCCAAATGCTGTGGTTGATTTTATACCAGTTTCCCTCTTTTCTTCGACTCGTCTACATGAGACAACACTGTTTAGGGTTTTTCTCGTGACGGTTAGACAGTAGGCAAAGACAAAGCGGAGAGCCAACTGAACCGCAGCTCCAATAAGGATGGTGAGAAATTGACAAATGTGAAAGCAACCATGACACGGCCGGTTGAAACAGGCAAATGTGAAAGGGGTCTTAAACTCTGGCCATACGGACGGAGGAAGAAAAAAAAAAAAAAAAAATCAACGATCCTTTCACCAACAGTCGAAAAAATTAGTCTCAACCCCAAGAACACACATTAAATAAAATAGTTTTTTTCCCCCTCCATATTTAGAAACTTTCAATGAACTATTTAAAATCATGATAGTTACTAAGTTGTTAAGAACATGAACAGTATGTGTTGCTAAGAAATCATTCATTCATTGAGTCATGGCACAAACAATTTAAAATTCTACCCCAAGTTAATTTCCAAAACTACGCATTTCCAGTTTCTTCCAAAGCAAAAGCATAAAACTATCATTTAAATAAAACTGAACAGTGAACACTATTTATCAACAATTTCTTCATAATTCATTTCAGCAAAATAATGAGTTGCATTGTAATACGAATTTTTACTCATTTCCCCCCCATTTAAATCGCCTACAATAATAGAATGACAGAGTCAAATCAAGATTATTTTGTTTTCCATACTAATTCCTTCATGGAAACAGTAAAAGATAAGAGAATTGGGGGAAAAAAAGAAACTAATGTAGCCAAGACTTTTGAATGCTGCAAGATGTTATGCATAACATTTGCATAAAAAATTTAATTAAAACTTGATAACCTACAGTACAATATACTTTGCCCTCCCGACCCGAAAATCAGGCTGGCAACATCATTTTAATTATATGAAAAAACATATGAATTTAAGTGATTAACAGCAGTATGAATAAAATGTTTGTAGCCAGGGCCGGATTAATCCCTGTAGGGTCCTATAAGCAATACAAGTTTTGGGGACCCCCACCCCAACTTCCAAAACCAGATATTTTTTATTGATTTTAATTCTCTCTCTCTCTAACTTTCAAAACTTTCTCCAGAATATTTCTTAAAGAAAATTATTCTTAAAGAGGCAAAATATTTCTTAAAGAGGCAAACTTTCTCCAGAATATTTCTTAAAGAAAAACAACTTATCAAATTTCATAGGCTTCAGTTTAATAAAATTAGGGCTATGGGTTACGTCGTTTAATGAAGTTAGCCGCAGGAAATTGTTTAATAACACATGCTTCAGTCAGATTCTTCCTGTCCTGTGTCCAACAATTGGCAAAGGTTCAAGTGCTTTACCCAGCAGCTGTCTGGGGATTCCTTATAGTAACAAACGTCAGTACCTCACCGAAATGTCAAGTCCTGAATTTTTTATTAATTAAAAACTATGCTTCCATATTTATTATAATATTTTATATAAAAGTATTTTTACATAAAAACTATCAGACATGAAGGTATTTTTATCATGAGTAACAGGGTAAGGGAATGAGGGGACATTGATACGCTTTTCTTTGGAAAGCTAAAAAATGATTTTGCTATAGTAATAATCAGAATTAAAACACCATATTTATACATTTGTTAATCTAATATAGGCAGTCGAGTTTTTGGCATAAATGACATAAAATACTTATCACATTTTTTCCTAAAAATGGATTTGTATCAATCTGCCCCATACCAGGGGAACATTGATACACACTTGGGGCACATTGAAAAATGGTAATTAACAGGTGTGAGATCAAACCAAAATTTGTTTTTATCAAAAAATTGTGTATTCCAAATCAAAGTTTAAAAGTTTAATAAAGTAACAAACTTTTATTTCAATCAAAATTCAACATTTTTAATGAGACTTGAAAAATGAAACAATAATGCCTCAGAAAATAATTAATCGCTACAAATAATAAAAGAGGATGAGTGTGTAAAAATACTTTGCACAGAGATGTGCATCTCAAAGCCATTTTTTGAAATTTTAATTAAAAATTAAGGGAAATTTTCCCGTTCTACCATGATAATTTACGAAAATAATGTATTAAAAAACTATTTTCACACCATCTGAAAATGCAAAAAATTATATTTTCGATGATATCAATTAAGTTGCCATACAATTTTTTTATCCAATTTTAATAAATTCATCAAAAAATATTTTTAAAACCTTATTTACCATCTGTATTATGCGTATCCATGGGGGTACGTGGGGAACCAGTTGGGGGTACAAGAAAGTGATCTTGATAATGGGGGAAAACACAAAACATTAGAATATTCTAGAATTTCGTTTTCTCAAATTGTATGCATAAAAAAACTTACGAAATAAGAAAAAGCAGATTAATATATAATAACCGAGTAATTGTTAGCTCTCATCATAAGTTAATACAAAATTATTTCAATCCTGTTTTCATTTGTTCTGACTTTGAACTAATACTATTTTAAAATAAGGAATAAATGTCAAGTTAAAAGTCAGTTCCTAAAAATTTAATTAAGTTCATTAGAGTCGTTTGACTCAAGTGAACCTAAGCTCTTGGCGTTATTAATAATAAAAAAAATTGAGGATGAGGTACGGTTGGTGGGGATATAACAGTAGGGGGTACTCAAAAATAAAAAGACTGATTAAGGGGTATGCGAGGAGAAAAAGGTTGGGAGCTGCTGGTTAAGAGCAATGTTCGGGAGGTTGAGAGAGTACACTTCAATCTTGACATTCACATTTCAGAAAATTTTTTGAAATTTTAATTCAATTAATTAGAATTATTGCACTTTTTTTTGTTTGAACTAATACTTTTATTTCCTATGTTAATTTTATCCAATACTAGCAGCACGTACACGGCATTGCCTGTGGAATCAGGACTTCAACAAAATGAAGAAGAAGGAAAAAAAAAAAAAACCACCCACAATGACATGAAAAAGTTCCGAAAACAAAAGATACACCACATATATATACACAGTCCAGCCACATTAATGTGACCACCTGTCAAAAGACAGAATAACTACCTTTGGCAGAGCGGATCACTGCAAGATGTGCAGGATTGGTTGGTTGGTTGGGGTTTAATGGCGCAAGATGTGCAGGAAGAGAGTCAATTAGGTTTCTGAAGGTGTGCACTGGGATGTTGAGCCACGCCGACTCCAGTGCTGTGGCCAGCTGCGTTAGATTACGTGGTTAAGGATCCATGGCGTGAACAACCCGATCGAGATGGTCCCACAGATTCTCGACTGGGTTTAAATCCGGTGAGTTTGCTGGCCAGGGGAGTACGGTAAACTCATCCTGGTGCTCTTCGAACCACGCACATACACTGCGAGCTGTATGACACCGTGCATTGTCCTGCTGGTAGATGCCATCATTCTGAGGAAAAATAATTCGCATGTAGGGCGGAGGCCAATGGGCAGCAACGTTCGCTGAACCGTTGAGGGTACACTCTTGGTAGCCCCTTGGTTCATCTGGGCGTTCAGTTGCTCAACAGTTCCACGTCTATTCGCCCGAACGCATCTCCGTAGCCTTTGTTCGCCTCTGTATCTATAGACCGTGGTGCACTACATGTGCCACGCCGCTGATTTTGGATAGAGCCATATTGCCATGCACGGCATACTTTTACCACGGCGGCACATGAACAGTTAACAAAATTAGCCGTTTCCGAAATGCTTCCACCCTTGTCCCGAAAGCCAATAATCATGCCCTTTTGGACGTCGGATAAATCGCTACGTTTTTGCATTACACCAACGACTGAAATGCTTTCCGATGCCCTAGGACATCCTTTATATACACTCCACTGCACTGTGCTACCACCTGCCTTCTGCGATTGGTTATTTCACGTTGACGTCGAAAGTAGGTGGTGGTCACATTAATGTGACTGGACTGTGTATATATACATATATATTAATTACCATATACATATATATTAATTTTCCTGCTTATTTTTCTTCACGATAATGACATTTAAACTGAAGAAAAACAATACAAAGTACATTAATCAGAAACAATATTAAAAAATTGCAACATGAAAATGATTATTATACTGCAAGTAAAATATGTGAGACATAAACACGTTAAGATACTGCCGAACGCATGGCGTTGCCCTGCCCGTGGAATCAGGACTTCAACAAAATGAAAAAAAAAAAAGGTCCACAATGACATGAAAAAGTTTTGAAAACAAAAGTTACACATTATTGATTTTCCTGCTTATTTTTTTTCGCGCTACAGTACAGAGTGCATTAATCCAAAACAATATTAAAAAATTGGAAAGTGAAAATGATTATTATACAGCAACAAAATATAAAATTGAATCCAAAAATAATAATCGAAGTCATTCAATTGAAGGTTATGGCGTCACCTGCGCTCTGCCCCGTCAGCCAATTCCAGCTAAGTTCCAGATAGCCCATGGAATCAGGAATTCAACAAAATGAAAAGAAGGGGGAAAAAAACCCGACCACAATGACATGAAAAAGTTCTGAAAACAAAACAAAGGATAAACATTATTGATTTTCCCGCTTATTTTCCTTCACGATATTTCAACTGTAGAAAAACAATATCAATATGTTAATCCGAAACAATATTAAAAAATTTCAACGTGAAAATGATTATTATACAGCAAGTAAAATATGCGAGACGGAAGCACGTTAAGACACTGCCGAAAATGATAAAATCATTCAGTTGAAGGTTATGACATATCCTGTGCTCTGCACTGTCAGCCAATCAAAATTGCCAGCAACGTTCCGGAGAAGTGTCGCGGGAGGAAACTAGAGGAAAAATATGTTTCAACTGAACAGGAATAAATTTAAAAAAAAAAAAAAAAAATTAAAAGGGGGGAAAGATTTTAACCATTCTTGTTTTAAATCCAACAGAACCGTTGCAGCTGTAAGCTAAAAGAAATTGAAAATAATAGCATTATTAGAACGTTGGATGCAGCAAAATTTAAAAACAAAAATAAAATTTTGATGGCAAAACTGACCATTTTCAAAAATTTCTCAAAATTCAGTAAATTATGTTTGAAGCTCAAAGCAAACATCACTAGAACGAAAATTGTTCTATCCAATAGTGCATTGATTGTTTTTCAACGATCATTAGAAAAAATACTACAGTCGTAAATGTGCCAAAAATGACCCAAAACATTAAATAAAGAAATTTCAAATTGAATTTTAAAATTACGGCTTCGAGGTGCATTGAGTCACCTTTACAACTACATGTGTGCCAAATTTCATGGCTGTCAGTGCGATAGATTTGTCTGGACATCGTGCACGCTCACACACACATAAACACTGCCTTTTATAAGTATAGATTAAATTTCATTTCAAATTGTTTTTATAATGCGACTATTCTGTTAAAATTTAATTTACCATCAGATAAACTTCGACCCTTCAGCTAATAGTGCAACAGTTTTCACATAAAAAGCAAACTTTTTTAGATTTAATTAGATGAAAAAAAATATTTTTTTTTAAAAAATCCAAGAATAGCAAAACAAACCATTAATCAATTTCAGGGAGGGGAGAATAACACCAATACTTAAAAAAGTAGGAACTTTACTTGGTAGTAGGTATCATTTAATACCGATATGTTTTAAAAGAAATTGGTGGTATCGAACATACATGATTTAGCTCAACTCTTTCACTACCAGGGTGGGTCTCCTAGGAAAAACGTCCACCACGATCCAAGATGTTTTCGGGATCAATTGGAATAGATTTTATATCATATGTGACGCTGGGCTCTGGCAAACAATGGCTGTTTCACATATATGGCAGCGAACAATTTAAAGGTCAGTCAGTAATAAGGAGAAAAAAATTTAATTTATATACAACCATAATTATGCAACTAATATCATTTCTTTTAGCATTTTCAGATGTAAAAGTCAAATTTGATTAGCTACACAAAAATAAGTTTCCATATTTTGACATTTAATATTGCAATTTCACATGACACTAAAAATTAGTGACATTCAAATATTAAGGATAGCACTATCATAATGTTGTTGAAGAACTACGAGATTCAGAAAAATCTGAATAGAATAATAGCTAAATTATCCAACATAAGAGTTAAATATTCCAATAACAAGAGTCTTCTTTCTGCTCGTTATTAATAATAAGCAGCAGAATACCCAGCATTGCTCCATCATTTTGGTATCAAATCACTGTGGGAGACAGGAACTATCTATTTTTCATTGTTGGAAATGTAAAAACATATTCTTACTAAAATGGAATCATTGAACCAAATAAATAATTGTTCCTGATATAAACTGTTAATCCCCAGTGAATCATTTGCTTTGAAACTTTAAATAATTTTCCAGAATTCTGACAACAGTTCATCTGTATTCTTGTTGCCATGTGTTTAACATACGTATATTTGTGCTTAAAATTTTTGAAAATTTTATTTATGTGAAATAATATTTTCTTCAACCTTGCTTAGTTTTTAATTAAATGAAATTTTAATTGTGGTCTTTGAAAAGTTGACAGTGATCTTTCTCTTATTTTGGAGAGCAAATGTGCCAAATCTCATCAAGACTAAACAAAAACTGGAGATTTTTATAAGGATCACACATACACCCTGCTTTATATATACAGTGCATGTCAAAAGTTTAAGCACAACAATAATTTTAAAACAAAACTTTAAAATATACACTCTATTTTAAATCAGTGTTCATATATAAATACAGGGGTACATTTTTTTTTATTAAACTAAAATTTGTAAAGGGGCCATTTTTACGAATTCGAATTTTGTGAAGAGGCCATTTTTGAGAATTTGAATTTTGTGAAGGGGCCATTTATTAGAGTTTATATCTATCTATACATAAATTAAGTGTTAAATTATATAAAATTAATTAAAAAGGAGGCTAATACTGTCCCATAAAAGCATTTCCATAGATGACCAATCTCTTGTAAATGTTCAAGATATTATGATGAGTCTTCTGAAATCTACAATTTCACAAGAAAACAGGTGACTTGCAGTAACAGAAAAATCTTTTAATGTGTTGGTTTCCCAACTTTAATATTTGTTAATCCTGCATTATATGTATGAACTGAAGCCATGAATAAGCAAATATGATACATTTTATATTTTGTGTTATTAAAAAAATGTACTATATTAATATATTTAAGAAAATTTACTGCTGGTCCATAGTACCCCATGCTGTGGACTATTGTACCCTGGCCGTCTACTTTGCGACTAGCTACTAAAAAATAAATATTTAAAAAAAATATAGATAATTATGGATTTAGAGCGAGTTTAATATAAACCTTAATATGTAGAGAATATGTATGCATTTTTTCAAGCAAAAAAATCAGTACTTTAAGAGTAAACATTCAAAATTTACAAAAGTGGTCCATTGTACCCCGGTCTTCCATCAATAACAGTAAGTTCTGTATTAGTTATGGATGTAGTTCAAACCAAACATTTTAGTGACCAATTTCAGTACTTCAACTGAAGAATACTGCTTACTATTTTCAAACTAAATTTGTGAATTTACCCCACGTTTTCTATGAAGTTCAAGTCAGGACTTGGGGCTAGACCACTCAAAACCGATGCCATGTTGGAGCTAAGCCACTGTGACGTTGATTTGGAGGCATGTATTCAAGGGTTGCCATGTTGAAAAGTCAAATCTGTTCCACCAAAAATTTCAAGAAAGGGAAGCAACTGACTGGCAAGTATCTCTTGGTAGTTTTCAGATTATCTTAGATCCCGAGTAAGGCTAGGAATGTCTGAATATTGAAACAAACTGCTGGCCATACCATCAGAAATCCACCACCATGCCGTCACCTAAACAAGCTTCTTAGTTCTTTCTGAAGATCATGGCAATAGCATGCAAAAGATAACTAGGGTTGCCATGTCTCCCTTATAAACGGGACTGTGACCATATTTCACTACTTCAGTCCCGTATTACTATTTGTCCCGTTTTCTCCTTAAATTCTGCCTGAGACACCGATTGTGGATAATTTTCTCTAAATAATCTTAACTAATACTGCGAAGCATTTATGAAATTGAATGTACAAGAGATATGAATGAAGTGTTTTCCAGACAAAGTATATTGATCAGAAGTGACGTCTAATAAAACTATGCGAATACGTATTTGCCATTCCCACCCACAATGCAAATGTGGAGAGAATATTTTCCCTGATGTCAACTCAATGGTTGGGAAAAAAAACTGGTTGTCAGTGGAGACAATTGAAGCAATTTTGATTTGTCATTATAATTTGAAAATGAGCTGCTCCCAATTTTATAATTATGTGAAAGAAGAAAAAGATAAAGTTAAAAAAAAGCAAAATCAACTTTAAAATAAGTCTGGGCTAAAACGGATTAGCCTTGCATATTTTTTAATCATATATGTGTTTATTTTATTAGATTGCTTAAACTTTATTGATTTATCAGAGTAAAATAAACCATTGCCTACCCCAGTGGTTCCCAACCCACGGTCCGCGGAATGCTAGTCAAAAGTGCCCTCTTTAACTTCAAAACGTCTGCAGCTATAATCATAAAAATGGTGTCTAGGTATAGTAAAGTGGCAATGCGCTAATCTAGGAGACTGCTTACAGTGCCATCTGGTGGTAAATTGCAGAATTAGCTTTCTTATATCAAAAATGGAACAATATGGGGGGAAAAAGTCAATTACAAAGTTGTAGAACATCATCGATTTAGAACAAAAAGACACCTTATCGATATTAATACCAAGAATAGAACACTTAAAACCCATATTTGTTTGTTCGTGATTTCCGAAACTGTGACATCACAAAATGTGGATGAAAGGATAAAATATTATTAGGACAAAAATGACTCAATATAAATTTTTTCTTTGGGGAAACCTCAAAGAACAGGAGTATGCGACCTGTTCTTTGAGGATTGCAGGACCTTCGATAATGTATTACAGATGCTCGTGTCAACTGATATGCTAAAAGGTGTGCATGTGGATGAAACAAGGGTCCAAATGTGTATTATAGTTGACGGAGAGCAGTTTGAACACCTAAAATAAAGATACTTGTGAAAATTAGTTTTTTTCTCTTTCCAACATGTTTCGTCATGTAAAAGTGTTGGAAATCGCAAACAAATAAATGAAACTTAAGCATCAAGTTCTTAGAGTTAATGTCCATTAAGTGTCCTTTTGTTCTAAATCTACGATGTTCTACAAACATGAAATTGACTTTCCCCCCTATATTGTGCTGTTTTCGAGTTATGAGCGCTAATTCCGCAGTTCACCATCAGGTGCAGGTGGTTCTATAAGCGGTCTCATAGCACAGTGCATAACCACTTTGTTGCACCTAGACACCACTTTTATGATTATAGCCAAGTCATTCTGAAATCAAGAGAGGTCAGGTGTGAAAAACTTCAGTGGGCACCCTGTATATATACGTGTTCGTTTTTTTTTTTTTTACTTACATATTAGTTAGTAAGCCTCAGAATATTTCCTACACAACATTTTGTCCGCCGAACCAAAAAGGTTGGGAACCGCTGGCCTAGCCACTTATTTCATATTTTATTGATTTAGCACTGAAACGTCCTGTATCAATGCTTGGCAATAATGGCAACCCCTCGTTTCACCCCCCCTAGAAAACTACATGAATTTAAATATTGCAGGAAATCACCATCTACTTCCTTTTCTCAATGTATTACCAATAGAGTATTATAATTGTAAATATGCAGTTTGAAAACTGATTTAATAGCAACTTTTCATACTTGACAGAAACAAGCGGACGTACTAAAATTCAAATTTAGAAGGAATCATAGAAAAAAATTACCCTTACAGATGATCAGCATATAAAGTTATGTATCATTAAATTCGAATCTTCTCTGTAAATAGTTAATAAGAAGCAAAAATGAGTTGACAGGTTCAAATTTTATGGAGGGAAAAACTTACGAGCAGCTTCACAAGATAAAAGTGAAAAATGGGATGTAGTTCTTTGTTTAAGGGTTTACATTAAAAAAAATAGAAGCTGAACAAATTAAAATTCATATAAAACAAAAATATGCTTCTGGCATTCTTTAAACTGACAAGAAGCAAACTACAACAGAGCTCAAATGATTCAAATTTTATTAGTCACAATTAGTGACGTGGGATGGATAAATACCCAAAAACTGAGTATTTTGTAAAAAAGTATTCGTGAATAGAAATTCAAAATGAAACATAAAATGTATAAATTCGCAAAAACTGGGTATATTTTTTTTATTTATGAATGATTGAAGATGAAGCATAAATTTTTATATATAATAAATAGTTTATAAAATTTTTAAAGTTTTGACAAAATTTATATATTAAAAAAAAATTGCTATCGGGATTCAGAATAATTTATTCCCAAACTTAAAACGGGATCGGAGGATAATTTACATTTTTTTGTTTTGAAGAAATACAACGAAATAATAGTTTTAACACCATTTATGTTACACAGAGCACCAGAGAGGCTTCCGACTCTTAATTTACTCATACTGCCATGCTACAAGTCAACTATTCTTGCTTTGATTTAGTGAATAGTTAATCACTCACTTCTCATGTATTAATATTACTGTAAATTCTATGCTAAAAAGTTTTTTTTTTTTTAAAGATGGGAAAGGAAGGGGGGGGGGGCAATATCCAGCTTGGAACTTTTTAAATGTTAAGAAGGATAAAAGTGTCCAGTGTAAGTACTGTAATGTTGAATACAAACATACTAACAAGGAGAGGGCACGACTTGGGAAATTCAGTTCGGGATGAAACTTGGCATATTAGTAGCACACCTTTAAGGTGTTCACCCATTAATCTAATAAAATGCAATGGCCAGCCAATTCGGAGAAAATGGCCCTCAAACTTTGGGCTCAGCTTATATACCAGTACGAAATCTCTAGAAGAAAGCGGCCAAATGGCTCAGGTGTCAGCGCGCTTTCCTTCTGTTCGCTTGGTCGTCGGTTCGGACCTTGCTGTGTTTTATTCATTTTTATTTTTTCCAAAATTATTTTAAATTAAATGAAAAATTAAAAAAAAAATTTAATTATTTTTATGCATAAAATAACTATTCATTCATATGATACTTGAATTATAGTTAAAAATTAATTTATAAGCAGTAAAGTAATTATAAACACATCTTTAATGGTGATTATAATAATGCTCATCATGAAACATTTTTGTTTAGACTTTATCATTCATAAATTTTAGAAATTCATTCTACATTTATTAATTAATTTTAAATTTATCTTTTGCTTGGTGCTAGTAATTCTATATTTCTACATTTAATTACATACAAGAACCAGAATGATAATTATCATGAAAACATTTGAAAAAAATATTTTGACATCTTGGACAATTAATAAATGACGATTGTTCACAAGAACAATGGTTCTTTAAGTGATTCTTGTGCGATTCCATCTTCAACCTCCGATACACTAGCAATATATTTATTCATAGAACATTTTAACTATCTGTATCATGCTAATTTAATCGAAGAACGACATAAAACACTTAAAAATCCAAGGTGAATAATCATGTTTGTTTCTAAAGAAATAAGAGTAGCACTATAGAAGAATTTCATACGATAGTGAGTAAAAACAATTACACATCTTTCCCTTTTCAATCATTGAAATTTTATACCATCTGCCTATGCATTTAATAGATTAACAACTGCTCTCTACTATTTACATTCAATCATTAAAATATTAGACCGTCCGCAAATGTATTCAATGTATTAACATCTGCTCTCTTTTGTTTTCAAGATAAAGTAAAAACGAAGTATTTGTAAATACAAAAACCCAAATAATTTAAAACTTTTAATGATTTTAAGATTTCAATTTTAATTATAGTTATTATTTATCACCATTAAAAACGTATTTATAATTATTTTACTGCTTATAAATTAAATTTTAACTATAATTCAAGTATCATATGAATGAATAGTTATTTCATGCATAAAAATAATTAATATTTAATTAAAATATATAATTTTGGAAAAAAATGAAAAATACAGGAAGTTCCGAACCAACGACCAAGCGGACAGAAAGAAAGCGCGCTGACAAGTGAGCCATTTGGCCGCTAACTGCTGGTGATTACTTACTGATATATAAGCTGTGCCCAAAGTTTGAGGGCCATTTTCTCGGAATTGGCTGGCCATTGCACTTTATTAGATTATTGGGTGAACACCCTAAAGATATGCTACTAATATGCCAAGTTTCATCCCGAACTGAATTTCCCAAGTCGTATCCTCTCCTTGTAAGGCAAGCAAGATGTAGAAACATAAAAAATATCTGTTTGAAACAAATTCCAACTATGATAACTGCATCAAACTTGGAGTTTCAAGAACATTTAAGAATTGATGTTTATGATCCAGATAAACCCCAACTAACCAGTAAAATGGGTGCGTTATACATGTCTGTCTATACATCTTCCAGTAATACCAAGTTTCAGCAACAAGAAGTTCACATTCACTTTTAAAAACCGTTGGAACTGAAACATTTGCTCACTTTTCATATGAAATTACTTCGACTAATTAATCTAAAAAGAATTATTAACAATTGTATCTTTCATTTTAGCTTAAATTATCAACTCTTCAACATTTTAAAACCAAACTCAACATTTTCCATCATTGAGTTAAAATCTCTTTAAAAAATTAATTTACTAATTGTAATTAAAAAAGGAGTGACATTTAAGCCGATTATTTTATGCAAGATTGCATGATATAGTATTGCATTTTTCTGATTAAATTTTTTAAGTTTTTATAAAATTTAAAATGTTGCGAGAAACATTGGTTGGTTATATATTGGACTGTATATGTACACAATCCAATATGTATGTATAACATATTGGTTAGTGCAAATGTTTATAATTTCTTTTTTATCTTACCGTATGCTCAATATATATTGTGTATATGTTTATATTATATACCAATATCATATTTCACACCAGTGCATGCATTTTATTTGAAGTTAATTGAAAAATAAATACACAGGCAAATAACTTTTTTGGATGTTTACCCTTAAAATAAATACTTGGGTATTTTATATAGCAATTAAAAAAATAGGCAGTGGTTTTAATTAAGACGAGAAGATACAATTAATAATTTCTAGAACAAATATTTTTTTTTTTGGGCAACTGTTTTATAAGCAGATACTGTAAAATTCTTCCCTACGATTATGTTCTTTTCCACAATATTATAAATACTTTTGTTTTTAAAATTACCCTCATAGGTTTGTAATATTGAATCATTATTCCAGAACCTTAATTTTAAAGTTTATTCTATGAGAACATAATTGTATAACAAAAAAAATCTAAATTTTAACCAAGATGTTTAGTGCAACATTCAAATGTACAGGTATTAAGGCTTAATGCAATGTTTATGTTATGCTTAATTTACATTCCTAGCTTTCACGGCGACTGACATTTGCCAATTAATATAGCGAATGAGCACTATTAATTTTCTACAAGTATTTCTTAACATATAATCGACTCCTGAAATAAAACAGAATCACTCATACCAAAAACATTGCATTGTAGAGTTCAATGTGTTAATAATTAAGAGATTAAAATTAATAAATAAGCTTCTATCGTAAGCAAAAAAACAATATTTGCGAGTCGCTTTTCTCAAAAAATGTGGGCGCGGCCCCCCCCCCCGGCGG
The DNA here is from genome assembly GCA_013235015.1 of Araneus ventricosus. Classification (NCBI taxonomy): domain Eukaryota; kingdom Metazoa; phylum Arthropoda; class Arachnida; order Araneae; family Araneidae; genus Araneus; species Araneus ventricosus. The sequence continues at coordinate 34,451 of BGPR01003291.1, read as the reverse complement.
ATTAATTTACAACAGAGGAAAATTTTCAATCGGAAAATACAACGCATTCCATTTATACCAGTATTCGTGTTAAGATGCTCCTTCCCCAACAGGTAATGTTAATGATCCTGTGAAAAAAGTATTATATATTTAAAAATTAACTACCAAGATGGAAAGGAATGTCATACGAGTACAAATAACTTAAATTTTTAGTTGTATTAGATGTAATTAAATACATTTAGAGCGAAAAAGTATGCACTGCATCAATCATCGCCCAATTTACAATGGCGGATAGCCGCCATTTTGAAATAGTAGCCATTTTTAAAAGATAGAAGATGGCGGCGCCCGTAAAAACATTATTTGTCAACAAACGGTAACACGTTTACTTCATGTGGTCAGATCAACTGTTATAAGAGATTTAGTTACAGACAAATCAAATACAAAAAAATGCTGCATCCCAACAGCGATTTTCTACAACCGTATCGGGGACTAAAAGAGCAATAAAAAAGCATTTTTTTTCTAATAAAAATTTTTAACACGTACCTTCATCCGTTCCAGACGCCCACATAGTTACAGAAAATTCACCTTCTAAAGTTTTTATCTGCACTTGCTTCTGTTCCCATCTCCGTGAGCTTCGTTCTATTTCGTAGGAGAGTTCGTTTTCTATTTTGGCTTTAGCGAATTTCTTCTTTTTGCCGCGTTTGGATGTCCCAGGACCCGTTTCTAAAAGCTCTTCTTGTTGAGGCACAGACATGCTATTATATGCATACACTTCAGAATCATCTACGTCAACAACTATTTCTTCCTGAGCATGTAAAATTAAGTCCTGACCATCAGCTTCAGGTAATGATTGTAAAGATATGATAGGATGTCCGTCAACACTTTCGACGGTCGTTTCTACAGTTTCAACTGGCATTTCTACAGGAATATCGCCTAATTCCACTTCGTTTATACCAGATTGTAACTGAACTTCTGTAAGACCATCGGAAGATGCCATATGGTTTACTATGATAGTTGACATTTCAATATAAATAACATCAAGTCACAGTACTTACGTTACGAGAAAAACAAGACTAGACTACGTCACGTGATCACTCTGAAGTTACTGAAGTGAGAGTCGAAGATCATGATCACAGTAACCCGCGCCAATGTTGTCACACAGAAGAAAGCGATACACAGGAACAAGTTTTGTAACTCAGTATTTCCGTAAGAGGGCACTACTTCTCAAAACCATGGTATATTTCATTAAAATTTTGAATGTTCAGAGTCTTCATACATCTTATTTAATTTCACTGACAAACAATGTATAAAATTCAAATGTATTTGAATAAAATATTTTAAATATTAAACAATACATAATTGTGTTGAACATTTTACTCCTAGTCGTACTAGAGCTGCCATAAAGAAAAAAATGAAAAACTCTGTAGGACGAACAACGAAAGCGATTTTAGAGCACTAAAAATGGAAGGATTTGTCGTTGCAGGAGATTTTATGTAGAGGAAACTATTATTTGCTGCAAAAAGAAGTGTTTTTTTTAAATCTAACCGGAAAAATGCCGTTTTAAGGGTCCAGTGAGCGAAAGGAGGCATCTTCACTGTGATGTAGGATTCAAAACTTCACAATCCATTAATACAGACATAGAGTTTATTAGCATTTCTTTAGATTCTAAACTCTAGACAATCACCAATAGTTCATCAAAGAAATCAATACTGTACTCTTTTATCTTTACTGCGGTAATTTTGGATCTGATGTCCGGTCAAGCTTAACATGACTTTGTGCTCAATACTCAAGGAAAGATTCGAAGACACTGATTGCCCATAGGCATGCCTCATAACCAGGGGTGGCTCCAGTAGGGTGTAGGGGATGCTGTGCCTCCTCGTCAGGGCAAATTTTTGTACCCCGTTCCAGTGGCGGACTGGGTCTTAAAATAATGGTTGCCAGAAGTCCGTGGGGGCCCATACATATCTAAAAATATATCCATAATTCATTCTTATATATATAGTTTTTCTTCCTTTTCGTATGTCTTTTTGTTTTTTGTTTACATTGCTATATATATTTTACAAATACGCTGTGATACCTAAAAAATAAATTCCAAACTCCTTAAAGACAAGATTCTTTTGAAATATTTTTAATCGAAGCAAGTCTATAATGATTCTGACCGTAACAGAAAAATTTAAATCTTGATTAAAAAAAAGGAAAAACAAGCATAATGATCGACATCACACTGAAACTACCTCCAAACATCGTCAAGACTTTTGGCTAAATTAAATATAAACAAATATGAAGAGAAAGGATCGTGGATAATTGATATGTGTTAGTTATTAATCGGTATTGGGCATATGATCCGATACACTCTTGGTGGAAAAAGAATGTATCCAAAATTCAGTAAATTTTATGCAAATGCGTTGTTTAAAAATCTTTCTAATAAAATAGGCTTGAATTTCTAATATTTGATTACATTAGATGGTCCTAGCTTTGACCTAGGTGAGAATGAAATGACTTTTAATTCAGAAATTTTATTTTCGACATGTAAAGATTACAAATTTTGATTTGATTTTAGTACTTTTTAATGTTGGGATGGAAGACAAACTCTCAGCGAAGAATTTTATTTTGATTCCATTCTTCAAGGTTCGCCCTACTCCAAAATTAAACGCTATTCGTACGCTCTGAAAAGCAGAATTAAATAAGTTGAAATTAAAGCAAAGAATTGGTAATAGTATATTACTTTTTAAATACGCGTTAAAATTTGTCACCAAATCTGGAACTATGGGTGCATAATTTAAACAGAATCTAAATGAGCAAATTTCTCGTCCGCAGGGTTGGTTATCAATTCTAAATTCAAAATAACGAAATCATGATTAAAGTTATTTGATTTCCAATTCCGTAAGCTAAATTTTTCGTATTCTGTTTTAGCAACTAAGTGTGAAAGAGAAATGCCGCTCATTAGTAGGGCATCTCTTGAAAGAGTGAAGAAGCTTTAAAAGAAACTTCTTTGGATGATTTGGAGTTCAGAAATTTGTATTGGTATTGTTTCGGTAATTTTTAATTAAACTGGCATCATTAAAAAGATACTTTTCAAACTATAAATAATTCAAAAATCATTTTGTTAGATAAAATTTTCGGAAGGTATCGCGAAAAAACTCCAAATTCTTGCTTAATTTTTTTAAGTAACTGAAATTTTAATTGACTTTTGGACTTGAAAGAGTTGACAGTTATTTTCATCTTGTTTTGAAGAGCATGTGTGCAAAATTTCATAAAGATCTAGCAAAACTATAGATTTGTACAAAAGACAAACACTCATCTTTACATATATAAAAGTAAAATTTTATGCTAAATCATTTACAAACGAGACAGAGGAATACAAGGAGATTATGAGTTTGGTGTCGAATAGTTACACTTGATTTTCTTATGCAAAAATTATCTAACATAGAATACCATAGTGTTTTTTTTCTAATCCTGCTTTTGTATGCATCTGTCTGTGTGTTGAAGTTATACAGGACAGACCGCTGATCCTAGAGTTTTCAAATTTGATACAAAAGAGGGTGGGAATATTCTCCTCGGAGAGGTTTTTGAAAATTTTAATTAGAATTTCATTTAATTAAAAATTAAAAGAGAATTTGGATTTTTTCAGCGATAACTTCTGAAAATAATTTAACATAAAAATATTCTTATACCATCTTAAATTTCAAAAAAATATGTTTCAAGTGATACCACAGTCAAGTTTTGTGCAATTTCTTTCCTTAATTTTGACACATTTTAAAAAATACTTTCAATCAAAATGTTCAACAATACTTTGCAATGATGTAATGAAAGTAAAACGAATTTCATTGTTTCATCAAACCTTTATATCTAATATTTCTCTTTTATTAAAGGAGTGTTGTATTAAAATGCATTCCATTTTCATTCTTTCGCCAGTTTTTTCTTTTAATCCAGTCCTTTTCTTTCTTAGATAGTTCAAATAAATTTACTTTTTTGATAGATTTTCTATATTATTTTGATAGATTTACATTTTAGCAGTGACCTTAAACCCACTTTGCACTTAGGACAAAATAATCTTCCCTGCATATTACGTAATTCATTTATTTGTTATAATTAGGATAAATTTTAACTTTATAATTAACTTAATAATGTGTAATATTTGTACATTATAATTATGCAGATTTAAAAAAGAATAATTTTCATTGAATCTCGTGTTTTCTAGACTTTATCAATTGAATGTAAAGACTTAAATCATTAATTTCATTACATGCAAAAACATACGGCATCAAAATTTATCTCAATTCCAATATGTTTCCTCTATCTACTGTTTTTTTCTTCTTTTTTTCCAACTAATTTCTTTATCAGTCTTTTGTAACAATTAATACTTTCAATTTGCCATAAATTAAATAAGTTTGAGAATTTAAAGTTTGTTGATAAGATAAAATTAAGACAATTAATGAGATGGATGAATCTGGATGGTCGTCGAATGCAGCTAGTATTTGATATCACAAAAGCGATGTAAAAATAGAGAAATAATAATTTCAGCTTACCTTTCAAAAATATTTATTTCTTTCCTTCCTTTTAAAAGATACGCTACGCACGTCTTACTCTCTCCTGACTAAAAGCAGAAGCTTTTCTCACCAATTATTTTCCATGAAAGAAAGACCAATAAGATTGAGGCCCATTCTCTCCTGAAACGTTGTAAACATGACCATATAAACGCCCCCCAAACGAATAAATAAAAGGGTGAACGTCGTCTTTTCATCGATGTCATTTCGTTTCTTCAATGGACAAAATTTCTCACCCCCACACACTCTAGTAACAGTTTCAGCCAAGAAAACCGTTTCTTTTAAAGACAGGCGAATTCCCTTGTTTTTCAGCTTTATGACAGTAAAATTAAACTACAAAAAAGAAAGAAAAAAGCACGTCCTATAGACAGCTCTCACAAGAGCCGCACCCTTTCTGCATAAAAGAATGCAATCCCTTCAGTCTTTCCAGGGCTTAGGAAACCATTAAAAAATCTAAATGAAAGAGGTGCCCTGTTCCAACGGTCAGAGTGTTGCTCGAGTATCTGTAGAGTTATGCGGTTCTCACGCGGCTAGTCAGTTTTTGACCAACCGCACCGCACAGCGGATGGTCGAATTCCGACGGCAATACATCCCCTGCAAAGGATATGCAACACTGAAACATAGATCTTGGGTACAGGGCTATTTTATTTATTTATTTGCTTCAGAAAACTTACTGTACCGAAAGAGTTCTTCCTTTTCTCTCTGTCTCTCTCTCACTTCCTGGGGGCCCAAACTCTCTTATTTTAAGGGGGCCCACTTGCCATCGGGCAAGCTGGCAACCTCGCCAGTCCGCTACTGCCCCGTTCGCGCAACGAACTATTCAACCAGTAGATAAATGAAGATCCTTCGAAAATTTGAGAGGGTCATCATTACGCCCCTGCCTTTACAGCAGGTTGTTCTCGCCTATTGGGGAGACCGTAATCCCCGCTCATCGGGTGCACTCGAATGCCACTCATGCTCATAACGGTTTTATTCAAGGGTTATTTGAAGTGACACGTTGTGGTTCCGACGTATGATCTTGAATGGACAAAAACCAATATTTTATTATTTCATGATGTAAGGTTTTCAGTCATAATGTAGTTCTAAATGGTTGAGTAATTGTTAATTAAAAGTTAGTCTTAAAAATTAAACGATGCCAGTTGCAGGGGGGAAATGAAACCTCCCAGATAGCACGTAAATTTGCAGCAAGTTTGATTTTGACTTGATATTACTTTGTCATAGCAAATCTGACGCGTCAAACTTGAAGCGAACTTGTGGCAAGTTCACCGTGACAACTAGGGCCACCCTCGCTTGCAAAACACGTTTGCCACAAGTTCGCCGTGACAAATAGCGCCACCTCCTTTGCATTGCAAGCTTGCTGTAAGTTTGCAAAACAAGCTTGATGCAAAGATAGCGCAAAGAGATAATTATCTTTGCCTCTGTTTTTAAAAAACATCCGATTTCTAATAGCATCTCCTAGACCGTCCTTCTTTTTATTAATTCAATAATTTGTAATACTACAACTCTTATTTCAAATTTAAATTGCGATGTTTATGATAAAGTTCAAAAATGAAAAGCAAATGTTTATTAATTCTATCTCTCCTCCTTTAAGTTTTCAAAAAAATTTGTTTTTATTTTTCATTTTCACTTTCAGATTCAAAAATTTCGCGAAATTTTTTTTTGAAAGTAATATATGTGAGATTTATCTTAACTCAGACAAAATTCCCATTTCTACCTTTTAATGGATAATGGTTCGGATTAGTCTACGGGATTTGTTTACATTCAATTTGGTTTAAGTTAAAATAATGAGGAGGCTTCAATTAGAACAAATACAACTTTATTTAAACAATTAAAGGAAGAGTTTTACAGGGGGAAATTATTCACAATAGAGAGGTTAGAATAAGTACATAGCGGTATAATTACTGAACGTTATATCAACGCTTTTAAAGATAGATGGTCTTTCGAACATTTGCATATTTAAGAGGTTAGCCATTACACTTATAAGAATTAATCGGTTAGAGGGATTCGAGAATTACAAGAGAAGAAATGTTAATTACCGTATTGACATCTTTCAAGCTTCGGTTGGCTACGTAGTAGCGCTTACAGCAACAGTTACATATTAGTGGGAAAAGTTCGGTGATGGCGAATCATGGATTTGGGTCGGGGGGGGGGGGGATGTATAAAAAAGTTTGTATCGACGTGATAAATGTCAAACCTTATGGCTTATGTAAACCAAAATTCTTTATCTTTACAGACATTACTCACCTAACAATTAGAATCATTAAGAATACTACAATACTTTCGAAAATTTAATAAAAAACGCAATGAAATGACTAGCAAAAACATGTTTTTGACCATGTCAACACTACAAATACGAGTGGAATGACTACAAAAGTGGAAAAATTTTCGAGCCTGTCAAAAGCCAGGAAGAAATGTTGCCAGTTTTTTCAAAGGGAGATTAAGAAAAAACAGCTGTAAGGATTTTAAATAAAATAAAGAATTCTGGTCTAGCTGGGTGGGTGGGGCTGCAGCCCCACAGCCCCCTGGATTCGCCACTGGTGATCTGCAATCTGTGACTAGAATTTCGATGCTCTCTTTTTTTGTTGGAAAAAAGAAGGCGCTGATCAAAACGTGTCATGAATGGGACTCGTGGTGTCATCTATCCAACAAGCGGTGACCTAACCTTTTACAGTTCTTCTCTAAATTGTGGTTTTTTTAATAGAACAGGCATTACATATATATATGGACAATGAAGGTAATTTGACCACTTTCCTATTTTTCTCTATAAATTCCTTTCTATTGATTTTTACTTTCCTTAAGCAAAAAAGGCAATGATATAATGATACAACTTAATTATTTTTATGAAGAGATCAATTCATTTCTTTTTACAATCAATGAACCTAAATAAAATAATCTGAAAAACTTTCCAAAATGTTGACAAAAATTCAAACAATGAAAAAGTTTGAAACCATCGCCTGAATTTCCAACAAATTCACATAAAAGTTTCATGCCGTTCTTCAAAAGTCGCAATCTAGGCATATAAGAAGACTTTTGTCTTATTCACATGATCCGTGAATATATTGTCCATAAACCGAACTCACGCACACATCGAAAATATCCTCCGGTTCACAAACCAAATCAGTTCTCTTTCGTCACAATCTCATTTTTTTCATATTCTGGCTTTTCTCTTTAAGGGCTTCTTTCAGTTTTGCAAAATAATATCTTATAATTACTTTATGTAGCTTCATTGGTTGTCCAGTATTCATCTTATCGCTTTTCCTTTGAACTGCTTCCGATTGTCGAGCAAGAACCCTTTCGGCTAATTTCTTCTAGAAGCTTCATTGGCGAAGATATTTTTGATGTTATCCTTTTTTCAATATCTGAAAACGCTTCGCTTGATTATAGTTGATATCGTAGGATATCCAAAGTCAGTACATGGAAAGATTTTTCCAATCAATTCAGACTCAACAGAAAAACAGATACAAAAAAAAACAGAAGAGCAGAATAAGGACTCAAACAAAAGCAGTTCATGAATTTTGAAAGGATAACAGCATGCGGGTATTAAGGTCAAGCTTAGCCCTATTTCTCTACAGTCAGGTTTGTGAAATCTCTTGTGATTCATATACGAACCATAAATGTTTTGAGAAAATTCATCAGATATTGAAGAACATAAAAAAATCCTGACAGATTCAACAGGGCACTGCATTTCTTCATTTCGATAACCACACAAAATAAAATTAAATTTCCCAAATTAAATAACAGCCATCGCTCTGGAAGGCAAACAAACGCAGCCCAGATAGCACAGAAGGTTGCGGAAAGGTTGCCATTTCACTTTCCATAGGCTGTCCGCGAAAGCATTTCCGCGCAAACCGTTTCGGAAACCATTCCCGCAAAATTGACGTAAGAAAGCTTTTTATTAACCACCTCTCCTATCGTAAGTAACCCCGTTCGGTATAGTGGTTATTGCGTTTGCCCTCCAATTATAGGCACGCGAGTTCGATCCCCGGCTTGGAGGAATTTGAAGTTTTGTCACAACCTACAATCTAATTGTACAAGTAAGGTCAATTAAAAATTAGATAATTGAAATTAGGATTTCTAATTAATTGACATTCCAGATAACTCTAAGATGACGTCAGAAGAAGGGGGATAAAAAAAGGGTTGGACCCCTCTGTAGGAGTACGGCTTTAAAAAGGGGGGTTGGACCTTTCTGAAAGAGTACGGTTTCGAAGGGGGAAGGGGAGTTCTATTTTGTTCGCCGAAGGAAGGCTCTTAACAACCTTTTGAAAGGCTTGAGGAAAGCCCGAAACAAGCTTGTAATAAAAGCTTGGGGAAATCTTACTAAAAGCCTTACAGAAAACCTTGTTTCTTGTTGACTAGCGAACCTTTCCGCTTACCTTGCCGAAAGGTTCAACCCTTGTCATGGAAACCATTGTGACAACCCTTTACCCTTGCCGACGACAAGGTTTCCAAAACCTTTTAGGCAAGCTTTCTTTGCTATCTGGGAGATTTCCTATTTCACAGGAAATGTTATTGAACTAATCTCGCTAGAAGGGCTGCTGTTTTTTTTTAACTTCCTTTAAATGTAGTAGAGCTCTCTTTGGGTAAAAAGTTAAACTAACACTGAAACCACCAAGTGGCCGCATAAGCAATTGCATTATTACTCTCAGGTACCTTATATTAAATTGGTAGCAGGTCAAATGTACCTACATGAATGAATTGTGGAACTTTGGGAAGTGCACACACAGGTGTTATCTAAGCGAAAGTGACGCGATGTGTCTCCAAATGATTTAGTATACCTTCAAAACAGAATGATAATGACACGTAACTTTATTTTACTTTAAATCTTGAATTTTAGTTTATGTATTACCGTACGTTTTAAATGGAAAATTAATTACTTTTTATCGAAGGAAAAAATTTTTTCCCTTCAGTACAGGGCCGGTGAGAGCCGACTCATAAAAACACATACGCACGGACTGTAAATAAACAAGACTCAATGAGCAATGGCCATACAACATTGGCACTTGACTTTTGACTGAGCAATTAATTGGTAAGACGGCATCTTTTCATGTCGCGACTTGAAATTTGGTCTTATCCCATTCTCTCTTCCTCTTGTGAATTATGACTGTGATGACTAATCAGCGGACAGAACGCTTTCTTCCGGTTGTCCGGTCTCGGTCACGTCACGTATTATTAGGAAAATCGTATTTTAGCCACCTTTATAATTTAGATTAATATAATGAGAATTTGTGAACTTTATATTCAGAGGAAATGAATGCAAATATGTAGTTCTACTCATACCAGACCTCATTTCACGTGGATAAAAATAAAACACTCTTGAAGATTAGAAAAAGAAAATAAAAGAAAAAAATCCTTATCTCGGCCCGGCGGGCACAGGGCCCGTTAATTTTGCCCCTCTTGCCTCATCTTTTGGCGGGTCTGCTTCAGCAAGTCAGAGAAATCCAAAGCGAACTTTTCCATAGAACGTAATGTTAACCTAAAAGAGAGTAAGCAAACTGTTATAAGTAAAAGAAACAGTTTGGCAAGTGTGATAAAATTCTAAGAATTTCTTACAGTTTATATATATATATATATAAATTAGCTAACATCCGCGACTTCTTTCGCGAAGTATAAGTATTGGATATTTTTATAAAAAAATATTTTATGAACAAAAGCCTTTTAACGTCTAAAACGTTTAATTAAAAAGAAAACATCAAGTGAATCAAACGATTTTTAAAACCGCCGAAAGTTAATTTTACCCGTAAGTTATTAATAATTTTTTAAGAATGAAATGAAATTTAATTAAACATTTTGGTGTTTCAGTTTGATTTGTACAGATAATCACTCGACGGAATTTCAACACAAAATTATGAGCGCCTTTATCTTTATTTTAAATGCGAAAAGTCTCGTAGTTCTCGAAAGAATCTCATAGTTCTTGAAAACTATCCCAAACGATTTTTTGAAACAGCAGAAAGCTAATTCGTTCAAAAGTTCTTAATAATTTCTTAAGAATGTTTGTTTGCTTGATTTGGTTAACCCCTTAAATTACAACAATGCTTTTGACATGTGCGTCGAATTACAGAATTTTTGCTATTTAAATCCGCAATTAAGTCATCGTAACAATTAATTAATACAAAAGTTACTTGGGCACGCTTAAATGCCATCCTTTACCATCTTAAATAGATTTAAATAATAAAAAATATCCCAAATGGGTAGTGTCCTCTAATTAGGAGAATAAATAAAATAATAATTTTAACTAAATCATTTTAATATTAAGAATTATACAAAATTAATCATTAAGAATGAAACAAAAAAAAATTAAATCTGCATCCACCATTAAAATTAGAAAGTATTCATAAAAGAATAGAAAGAAAAGAAGAAATTCGTGTTCGTGAGAACAACTTGATTTGATTTTGGGTTTTGGGGGATTTTCAGCAACAAAGGCTATTATCCCCTATTCATTCCAAAGTTCTTTTCAATCCGTAATCAAAAAAGAGATGGAAATTGCCATCAAAAGACGGGCTAAAATTATTGCCGATCTGATTCGGTCAAGAGAAAAAAATAAAGGCACCCTCCTCTAGAAAGGCTTCTCTTTTTCCTGAGAACAATTTCGGCGATGTTGTTGTTCCATGTCCGCCATGTTTTCAGAAAGACAAACCAGGAATCCAGATTAAACTATTACTGCAGCGAACTGAAAGAACTATCAAAAGCACGCGCGAACGACATTTAATTTTATATGTTGTATCTTGTAAATCTAGCATTTTATTTTTTTTATTGTAAGAATATCGTCTGAGATGTGAGAATATGAATTTGTATTTTACTATTTAGAGCGAGATTTTCATAATCAGAATATGCTTAATTGTTTTTTCTGTAAACTATGTACATAATATATATTGATATTATTAGTTGCAATTGAGTCTTCTTTTTTGAGTAGGAATTCCGGTTCTGGAGTTGAGTTTGAATTTTTACATCGGAATCCCAACAACTAGGAAGTCCGTTTTTTTTTAAGTTTCAGATATTTTCTTGATGATATAAAAATATACAAAGACAGCACACCTACTTATAAATAATTTACAAAAGATTTATCAAATTACATCCCAAAATATCAACAGGAATAACTTTTAAAACGCAACTCTCCATTATCAGTTCTCAGTTAATAATGTTTCTTTTCACAGAGAAGGAGATACAGAGATCTCACTCCCATAGACACTAATGGCAACTTTTTTAACATTGCACTTCACATAGACAGTACGCCACCAATGTGGGGCAGTAGGAACTAATCGGACTACGTCACTGTGACGGGAAAGATTCCCTATCGTCATGACAACGATGTAAACAGTTATTTCAATCTCTATCGTCATGACAACGATGTAACCAGTTATTTCAATCCCTATCGTCATGACAACGATGTAAACAGTTATTTCAATTCCTATAGGCATTATTTTTATTGAATTTTTAACGTCTTTCGACGATTATTAAATTTAAGAATAGCTGATTTCTTTTGATACGTTGTTAATTTTACTGCCTAAATAATATAATTTTGAAATAAGGTTTTTCTCACTAATTTGAATCTCACTCTTTGTAAAGTACCAATAATTTAAAACATGTGGATATATAATTTAAGAAGCATAACGTATTTTTCAAATAAATAAATTATATTTATTCTTTTTCAAGAAAAGTTCTTTCAAATCATAAAAAATTTTAAAACTCCCCAGGAGATTATTTTTTGTTGATTAAGTCAATATTATACTATCTTTTTGAGATTATAATTATTTGTCATAACTTCACATTCATTCTTATAATAGATAAAAAAATATAGAAGGTAATTTTAATACAGAAAAATCATTTGTCAAGTTAATTTTTGTGAATTTTTGTAACTCCCAGAAAAAAATAATATTATTTAGCTTTGCAACCAAGATGTTATAATAAATGTCAAAGATTCAAAATAATATCAAACTATTTTATTGAACACACATAATAAGTTACAAAATATTGCAAATTAATAACATTTCTAATAAACCCCAAATGCTGAGCAAAATTGAAAAAATTGGATTTTAAATCATTGTTCCTCTTTTTTACTTTATGTTTTATCATCATACGAATGAAATAAGAAATAAAAAACACTTATGCTTTCTCTTTCTGCTCTATGTGACTATCAAAAAAGTCTATATTTAATTTTTTAAACATTTTATCAAATTGGAACAAAATCCAGGAGTTCTGGAAACATTATAAGTATATCTGAAATAAATAAACAAATTTTCAAGATTAACAATAATAAAATACATCAACACTAATCTTTTTAAGTATCTCAGGCCTGTAAGTTTCATTATTTATAATTATGAAATCAATGAAACACATAATTAACACACCTGAAATAAAAAATGGTGAAATTGACTACCTTTGTATGAATGAATGAAACAACTGACAGGAAATTTAAAGGAGTATTAATCTTATATCTGTACGACATTTTTTTCTACTATACACAATGCTAATTTAAATACTTAGAAATACTTTATTCAATAAAAACAATTTTCAAGATATTTAATAATAAAATATATCAACGATCATTTTTTAAGTATCTTAGACAGCTACTACTTTTTTTTATATATTAAAGCCATTAAAATTTTATTATTTATAATTAATGCAATCAATAGAACACATAATTAACACACCTGAAATAAAAAAAAATGGTTAAATTGATTTAAATTTATGTATCTACAAGACTTGGACCACCTTTATATGAATGAATGAAACAATTGACAGGAAATTTGGTATGAAACTTTAAAGGAGTATTAATCTTATATCTGTACGACTTTTTTTAATATACACATTGCTAATTCAAATACTTAGAAATAATTTATTCAACAAAAACAAGTTTCAAGATATTTAATAATAAAATATATCAACTATCATTTTGTAATTATCTCAAACCACAGAGCTTATAACACGAAATAATAATTTTTTTCTCAAAGGAAGTGAAGTTGGCTAAGGACTATGCATCATAAATTTGCAATTTTTAAAAAATTGCAGCCTCTTAAAGAAAAATAAAAGAACAAGAGAATTTTTAAATAAAATATTGTTAGCATAAGAGTATAAAGATAACTTAGAAACTGACTCATAGTAAGATATACAGAAAAGTTTCAAAATTTATTTCGTCAAATTAACTAGAAAATTACTGCAGAATCAAAGCATGTATTCAAACTATGAGCAACAGGATCGTATGATGCAAGATGAGTTCCTATAAACATAAATTATTTTACACATTTTTAGACAAATTTCTACGAAATCGTGGTGCAGTTTATATGACCAGCCATCCTGAAGACAAAACAGCTAAAATATTGACAGACTGCCTGAAAAAACAAACAAATTTCTAGTAGATTCCATTTATATAACACAAACACACACCAATTTATTGTTATTAAAGACTACACTTCATTATAATACATGAATATTATGAATAAAATATTCACCTTCAGCCACTAACAATGAATTTTCTTATATGAAGCTACGTTAAATAAAACAGATCAAAATATTTTGATAACTTAACTAAACTAGTATTAGCTAATATGGCTATTAAACAAATTTCCTACATTTTATTTATACAAATAAGAATGAATATTTTAATTTGCCTCTGAAAAATGTATGTTAAATTTGCATAAGGATGCTATATAAAGATACTGAATTATTTCTAAAATACTAGTAGCAGTATGTACTGATAACACTGTACAACAAATTTGAACTTTTTTTCTATCCTTTATATGAAACTGTGTGATTCTGTATAAACAAAAGGTGCTTGATTCATATATCAAAACCAAAATGGTCTATCAAATACCGTTTTGGTAGGAGACATACTTCTCATATTTATACAAATTCGTTACAGAGAAATATAACAGAGGTTTGGTTATAGAAAACACAAACACTAAAATGATTTTTTTGGCCGTTTCCTCCTGTAGGCATCTGATGGTGTGTCCCTCATAACAGACCACCAATATTCAGCTAGCATACTTCGATTCCATCGTCCACTGAAACGCTTTTCAAGCATAGAGATGTCCTGATGAAACCTTTCCCCATGCTCATCACTAATTGCTTAGGGCCAAGGGTTTGCGCCAAGGGTTTGAGGAAAGAAGTCCAAATGTGAGTCCAAAAAGTGTAGTTTTAATGACATATTGCAACCTGTAACACGAAAGCATTTCACCATGTCACCAACAAGATCTTCATAGTTTTCAGCTTTCTTATTTTGAAGGAAATGTGTGCACACTGATTTGAATGCCAGCCAGGCTGCTTTTTCTGCTTCTGGCAGTTTTTTTCCAACTCTTCATCACGAAAGACTGCTTTAATTTGTGGGCCAATAAAAACCCCTTCTTTTACCTTTGCCCCACTTAAATGTTTGAATTTGTCCCTGAGATGCAAGAAAGTCACTCCTCCTCGGTCCAGAGCTTTTACAAATATTCAAATAAATATCAAACCGAGTTTAATGTGAAATGGTGGAAGAAAGACACATTACGGATTCACAAGTGGTTCATGTGATATGTTTTTGGTGCCAGGAAGGAATTTTTTTCTTGGAGGCAACTTTTTATCGATGTAGTGATTTTTTTGTCACGGCTGTCCCATTCGCAGAGAAAGCAGCAGAATTTAGTGTATCCCTTTTGCATGCCTGTTAATATCCCGATGACTTTCAAATTTCCACAAATGTTCCATTTGAATACAGTGAACTCAATTAACTTCAGTATAGCACTCATAACTTCGTAAGTTTCCTTTGTATTTGTAGAATATGCAACAGGAACAGACGGATAAACATTGCCTATATGGAGGAGCACTGCTTTTAGACTACGTTTGGACGAGTCAATAAACATGCGCCACTCTGCTGGATTATGTTCATGTCCCAATGCCTGTCCAAATATGCCATTCACATCGCAGCAATATACGATGTCTTCTTTCTCCGCAAAATAGTCTTCAAAATGGCTTTGTCGTCTTCTACATGAACTTATTTTTACGCCTTTCTCTAATAGATTCCAACATTGAAGCCTAGAACCCAGTAATTCTGAGGCTGTTTGAGAGAGTTTTAAGTCCCGTACAAGATCGTTAAGCTCTTCCTGTGTAATTTCATGATGTGAACATGTCATAGATGTAGATAGTTGAAAGTCAGGATCTTGATGGTTTGGGTCATCGGAGGTATCTTCCTCTGAATTAACAGTATATTTACCTGGAGCTGTAGGTTTAGGAAGATCTTCAGAATGAGGAACAGGTCGCATAGCGGAGTGTAAGTTTGGATACTGAATACAATGTTTGTATTTTGAAGAGAACCTCTTGACATCTGTCAAATAAAAGTAACAATCCGTTACATGATTGGTAGGTTCACGCCAAACCATAGGTACTGCAAATTTCAATCTACTACGTTTTCCTTGTAACCAGTTTCTCAGATACCTGGAACATGAATTGCAGCATATATGTGGAGCGCAGGACTTATCCTGGTTCCCAACTCTACATCCAAAGTACAGTTCATAAGCCTTTCTAACTAATGGTGACAAGCCACATTGTTGAGTCTTCAACGTAAGTTCGCCACACACATAACAAAATAAGTCCGGCTTATTTTTACACTGACGAGACATTATAATGCACTGAACGTAATATAATCTTGTCTTTGCAACACTTGTACACTTCACACTTAACGTCACTAGAATTTTCCAACCAGCAACATTTCAATCAGCAACATAAGACAGTGGGAGGAAACATCTGAAACAAAAACTCTCTGATCTCTCAGAACTGCTTTCAGTCAATCGGAGTGTCCTTTATATAGGTTTGGTGAATTGAGAAAATGCCCTCGCCAGAAAAATCTCCAAGCTTCTAGTGAATTCTCGGATATCTCGCTTCATAATGCAGGTAGATCCTCGGAACTTTGGGAAGGTAGATAAGGCTTTTGTCGCCAAAATGGCCGCGAAGTTGGCGACGGTCCCACTGTCAACGAGAGCGCCTTTCCGTTGGCTGTAAGTTGTTTTTCTGGCACAATGAAATGCTACGTGTACGTAAGCCCCATTTCAGCATACGTAAAAAGCTAAAATGTGGATTTTTGGGAAAATGGTGAGTAGTAAAAAAAATAATTACAGATTCGTTATTTTCAGTCAAAAATATATAAGAAACACATATTTTCACCTAAAGGACATTTTTCATGTTGTACAGTGTAATAAATAAGTGTAAACATTAAACAAACTAGAGATATTTAACCAATTCATTTTATTCTATTTCACAGTAGGCATTTGTAAAAAAGCTTGCTTTGGATATAACTACACATGCTAAATACACATTTCAATATTGCTTCAACTTACGGCACAAATAACAACAACAATTTTCATACTATAAAAACACAACCAAAACTTCCCTCAAAATCCAAATAAGCTAAAAATGCTACAAAATTTTATCCTTTTATATCTACAATATAATTATAAATGTATTATTTATAATTTTCAGCTGTATTTCAATATTAAATTACTGATAAAACAATTTTAACTTGTAAATTACTTTGATAGTTCACAATCCATCATAGCAATAATTATAATAAGTTTTTCTGAGAGTAATAAGCAAAGGTTCCATTAATATCTTTTAAAATTATTTTAATTACTGATTCATATTATGTAGCAATAAATCTATTTAAATACAGCACTACAAATATTTTAAAGAATTCATGCACATTTTTGTCAGATTATTCAATATGATAGGCATTTTAATATGCTTCAGTAATTGCACGAAAATAAAACAAAATTTCAATATTTTATATAGAAGAAGTGAAAATAAGTATTTCAAATCTTGGAAATTTTTCAGTTATTTAAGTAACCCCTCGTAAAAATTTTGAAACGCATTTTAAACTTACCGTTCTCATCTCCAGGAATCTTGAATAGGAAAGTAGTATACATACTATAGAAAAAACTGGAATAGTCACTAATATCGATTGTAAATAAAGTATTGGGCCTAATTCTAAAAAAAAGCAAAAACAACCAATTTTAATAAATAAGCAGGGAAATATGACAAGCAGCAGCAAGAATTAAACCGGAAACCCAACATGGCGGAGTTTTGGTTGCTTTTCGTTCGATATACAATAAATGGCGCCGTGTTATGGTTTGTAGTTCTCCTCACAAATACTGTCCAGCGTAGGTGGCGCTGCGATAGTTAACCAAACTCAAGAGTGAGACCTCTGGTACTCTTTCTCTGCGGTTTCTTTTCTTTTAATCGGTGAAGGAGCTCTTCTGCGCATGCTTCAAAAAAAGCTGCAGACGATAACAATAAAAACATTGTTGGAAATTGTGTTTGAAAACATTTTCAAAAATTAATTAAAATTAAACATAATATCTCATGGAGATGCAATTGGTGTCATTGAAAAGCTAATTTTTTATCTTTAAGATGATAAAAAAAAATGGTTCTTTTGCAATAACAGGCTCCAAAGTTATTGCGGAGAAACGTTAAAATTTAGGGTAATTTTTAATTAATTTAAATTCTAATTAAAATGTCGAAAAATCCTTTCTTAGTGAGCACCTACTACCCAAGAAGCAACCGCCTGCCAAATTTCAAGTTTCTAGTCCTAGTGGTTTGCGAGATTCGGTGATGAATCACACACAGTGAGTCCCCTTTCTCTTTTATATATAAGGTGTCCCAATAAAGTGGAACAAGCGTTTATTTCCTTAAATATTGATCCTAGAGATATACTTTCAACTACAAAGTGTCATCTAATAAGGTACGAATTTGTATGAAAATACTTTGATACCCAAAAGGATTGATAATAAAGAGTTACAAAAATTAAATTTTTATATGCCCCCTGTGGAGCAAAAATGCCAATTAGTAAAATGTTTTTCTTACATTCATCTATTCACATACAAAGTTGCACGCTTCTATCTGCAAAACTTAGAGAGATATAAGAAGACAAAGTTATTGACTTAGACCACTTTTCCATACCTCTCACTGCTGTTTGATCCAGTCTTTCGATGTACATTTTAAGGGTAATATGTATATTTCAAAAAATCTTTTAAAGGGCGGAATCAGGAAATATCAATGTATTTGTTAATTCTTGTTAAATCTAAAAAAATAGTCAAATAATACATTAATTGAAGTCTTTATAAAAATAGTTCATCTTGAGAACCTTCAAAAAATATCTGCTGTCACATATCAGCAATGAGGTTCATCTTCCCAGAAACAAGCACTACTATAAAAATATCACTAGAATACAATTGAAATGCAATTTTTTAAAATTAGTTTTACCTTGAAATAGTCCAAATTCGTAGTTGTAATTATCTGAATTGTATTTTAGAAAATTACAGTCCTTTTTTTATTTCGGTGAGTGACTTTTAACAACAGAAATCGAATATTTAGTAACCAGCCAAGTTCTCATTGAGGCAAAATGAAAGTGGATCCGAAACCTAAAATCAGCCAATGAAAAAAAATCAAGAGAGCAAAGGTGAACCATGGGTGAGATTGAAAGGGGAAAAAAAAAGAACATTAGTTGTAGAGGCGGCTCGAGGTAATTTTACCGACCGGGCAAGACAAAAATTTGCCGCCCCCCATCCAACGTAATTTTTAAATTCTATATTATCTGTATTTTAAATGTCCAACAAAATTTTACTTAGAAAAATGCATGTTTTACCTGCAAATATGACTTAATAATGTTATGGTCAGAATTTTTAAATTTCAGAGATATTTAAAAATATAAAGAAGTCTTACAGAAACTAAAATAATGTATTGAACAAATTTATTTTAAAAATATATGATTCTTTACATAGTATTATAAAGTCTCTTCACATGATCAATTTTCTTGCCTTTTTATCTGAAAAATCTTTCATAATATTCTCAATATCAATGCTCTACAGAAGGTCCCGTTCAATTGATGGTTGCCAAACCAACTAGTCGTTCCTGCGACATACTAGATCGCAGATATGTTTTAATCAGTTTCGAAAAACGTCTCTCGCCAGTAGCAACAGTTACTGGTAGAATCAGAAAAATATACTACGTTAGGTTTATAAGATACGCATAATTCTTTAGTGGTTTTCTACTATTTTTTAATAAGATACGACCTTTTTGCTTAGGAATAATGTCGGGTAGCTCACAAACATTACGCCTTTTACGCTTAGGAGGGCAGTATAGGCAATGTAAGTTTTTGCCCCCCCCCAACTTTCAAAACCAGATAACTTTATTGATTTAAATTTAATATCTAAATAAGTAGTTTTTGAGCAACAAACAATATGACAAACTGAAATAAAACATTTCTTTGCGGGTAATCTTCAAAAAAAAAGTTTTAAATCTCGAGTATAAAAAAAAAATAAAATTTAAAAGTAATTTTAAATAAAATGGTTAAAAAATTACAAAACTTTTTAATATAATTTGGATATTCTGATACAAAGTATCCCAGGACTGTTGACATGTGACCCATTCATCTGCTAATAAATTCGAAAACATTAAAAATATTCCAAGAATAATGTTCTGAATTTAAACGACAATGGATTTTAAGTTCAGTAAGTTCTAGAACACACTTCTTGTAAATCAAATGGAAGCCCTGAAAATAATTAAATAATAATAATAACGGCGGCCTCCCCAAAGTTGCAGGGCCCATAGGCAGTTGCCTACATTGCCTATTTGGTAATCCGGCCCTGATCATATACCTTGCTTATTGATGTGAAACTTTGATTTATTACTTTTTCTTAGCCGTGTTACAATTTTTTTTAAATCACAAACTTATCAAGAAACTATGTGAAATAATTTGTAATTTTGCAAGTTTTCTTCTAATGTTTGGCACTTTCTGATGATTGGAAGAAATGTAATGGGAGCTTTATACTTACAAATTTGATTTTTCAAAAAACAGTTAGAATATTATTATTTCAAGAGTAATGCTTATGTTAAAATCCAACAAGCCTTATTACTCTCAGTACTGTTGTCTGTATTTTCGGTTTGCAAACTAGTTTTCGCGTCTTGTTTATTGCTAGATTCTTCACAGTCACATAAGACGTTCAAATGTTCTACTGCTTCTGGTTCAAGTAATTGTAACTTTGCATGCTCTCGCATTTGGTCCTGGTTAACTAGTGCTTATCTGACTTACGAAAATCATATGAGTTAAGTTCTTTTGAATAATCATACAGAAGGTGCACAAAAATGTTCCAACAAAACCAACACAACTTTTGATATAACTTAACCAATTGCGCAATTCTAAGTTTTCTGCTCAGTAATATATAAATATAATTTTAAAAAATATCTACAATTTTATGTATGGGATTTTAATATTTAGAATTTTTGTATAATTGTCAATGTTAGTATTGTCAATATCGAAAATTTATATATTTCAAATAGATATTTAGTTCTGAAAATTTTAAAATAACAAACCAGAATGATAATAACAAAATTACCTGTGGTGTTGAATTCACAGGAACTTTTTGTTCTTGGTTCGAACAATAAGCTATACTGTCGTTCTTAAAGTTTTCTGAAGTTAAAGATCTGCCTTCAATTGTTGTTGACAGACCTTCTCTGGATTCTATATTTTCTATTTTGATGATTTTTTTTCAAAATAGACGCTTGCTTTTCGTTTTCTGCTGCTGTCCGTACCTTTCTCCTCCTATAAAACGTACCTGATCGTTTCTTTTTTTTTCAGACATCTTAGCTAAATACATAACACTTATAGGTATAACGTTTTCACAATTTAAATTTGCTGTTAAGAATAAAAATAAAGCGTGGCATTCAGCAGTTTTTCTTTCAATACAGTGTGCCAAAACGTTTCTTCAAAGTAAGAATCCGATAAGAAATGGTGTAGTAGACCAGGGGAAAAGTTACACTTTCATCCGGTTTAACATTTTTCGGCCCACTATGCCATAAAATTGAAATACAATAGTCGGTTAAGGGGTACGAGCCTCTCGGACCAAAGGAAAAACCACGAAATGAGGAAGGGAGAGTGTGGGAGGAAGTCATTCTAGGGAAAATTAGGGCAGGGATGGCCCGTTTTGAAAGCGGGGCGAGGAGAGGGCACAGTAGACCGGACCGCACCTATGGTCAACTCGATCCCCTAGGATCGGGTTGCCCGTGGGTGCAGTCGGTTCAGTCCGACCTGTGAATGACCCATCAAATTTTATGGCCTGATGTTCGCGGAACAGATTTTGAGACCTCTCCAGTGTGTAGAGAGGCTTGAGCTGATCGCTTGTACGAAAAATTAAAGAGGGGGCGCCAAAATGAAAAGAAAATTTTTGCCGTTTTCGCCGGAGCTCTCATGTCAATCAAACCATTTCTTTATCCCCTTTACGTTACAGCTTTGGCGCCACGGTCAGTTGCCCGGTTTTCCCGGACCTCGGGCCGCCTCTGATTAGTTGGTTTTTAGAGCAAAAAAGCGGCATCCCAAAATCCAGTTCTGGTTAAGTTCTAAGACAGAATGAATAGCTATTCGCCTTCGTTCATTATGTCACTTAGTTGTACGCAATGAACGAATTTTAGTGCTTTCTTAGACTATTTGGTGTGCAGCCCCATCCTGTGTCTGTCTTACTTTTTCATTCATTTTCTGTCTTCCTTTCTCGTTTTTATCTTTTTTCGTTAATAATCGAACTCTCAGAGTGGAGAAGTAAGCAAATAAGAATAAAATCAAAAATACGAATTTTGAAAATAATTTAAGTAAGTTCTGCAACTCTGCAGACCTAAATGACGAAACGCCACTGCTTTTAGGTAAAGCTTAATAATAAGCACAACGCTAAGAGCAAATAATTCCGTATTCTTGTTCAATATTAGGTTATGTATACCTTCCTATATATATGTTCCTGTCATACCTTAAATTTTTATTTTCTCAAGTTGTCCCTCCATTGTTTATCAAGTCGATAGTTGCAACTATCTGCCAATGAAACTTAGTAACAGTATGCTTCATTGGCATTTTTTTTCAATCCGCGATGATTGGCTGATATACTACTTGACAAATATTAATGAATATTATTAGTGACTTAAAAATGAAAATAAGTTTGGGTTGATGTGTGAAATTAGAAGAGCGGAATCATGCCTTGGAATCTGACCAGGATTAAAATTTTAAAGATCTGTTACCAATAGCTCACTATATTTCTTCAAAGATGAAATTTTTATCAAATTTAAAATTTGCTCTGAAAGCGAAGATATTGATCGAGGGTATAAAAAATGAAATAAAAGGGAATCCCTAAATACGAGGGCCGTTTTTTTCAACCTCCGAGGACTATAGAAAAAAAGAAAAGAGTAGAGAACAAAATGAATTTATTACCGAAAGTTATGTTAAAACATGGCTACTTTTCGGCAGGAAGATTCAGGCATTTGTCATATCGGTGGATCAAGTTTCCGATCCCTTCTTCGAAGAACGTTGCCGCCAATTATGTAAGATGTGCCTTAACGTTGTAGTGAATCTCCTCATTTTTCTGGAAGCTTTGGCCTTCTAGCCAGTTCTTCAGTTCAGGAAAGAGATTAAAATCACTCGTCGCTAAGTCGGGGCCATACGCCGGTTGATCACAGGCGTTCCATTTAAACTGCTCCAGAAGCTGCTAGGTTGCAATTGTCCCGTAATGGCGGGCGTTGCCATACATGAGGACAACTCCAGAAGTCACAATGGCTCTTCGTAGTCGCCGTAAAGTCTGATAAGAAACATCTGCATTGATCGTTTTCCACAAATCAACCTTCTGCTTGAAGAAAGCGAATAACACTAAGGAACTCGCACTTGGTGGGAGCATCAATTCTGCCAGCCACGTTTACGTGCCGCCATCTCAGCTCAATCTGACGAGCTGGCGTCGGCAGCATTTGAGGTTATGGTTCGAGATATGCACTGTCGCCCATCGCGCATCCCCACCTCCTACCACTTGTCTGCCTGTTCAGAGACTCGATCGGAGGTTGGAAAAAAAGGCCCTCATATGGACGAGCTTTCTGATATGTTTATTTTGGTTTCACAGAACTTCCATGGTGGGGGTTCACTTCCGTTTTCCAGTAACCCTCCAATTTAAGCGATTTTCAAATCCAATTGGATTACATATCAAACTCCAAGTTCGAATCAGTTTTTCTTTGAGTACGCAAAGCGCAAAAAAGAGCGATAAAGAATAATTATGGCAATCTTTCCACAAAATTAGGCTCTTATTTTAAGTAAACATTGAGAGCTACAACAATAGGAACATGAAATTTAATATTTTCAAAGTATCCTTAAGCCATAACATTAGAAAATTCCACTTTAAACATTAATTAATATCCTCAAACAGAGTGTTGAAATTTTGAAGATTCCCATTGACTTCAATTCAAGCTTTTTCACCGGAAGTTGATGGGTAAGACCGAAGTCCTACTTTACCGCATTTAAACAAAACAGAAAACTTATTATTCATTAGTCATCAAACATATATTACTTTTCAATAATTAAAGCATCGCCCTGTCGAAAAATTAAAACAAATCTCTGAAATATCTTAAGCCGAAAAGTCAAACAACAACAAAAAAAATAGGTATATTTTATTTGACACTCACTAACACTTCTTGTACATGAATGAACTGTAGTAGTGATTCTTAACCTGCGAGTAATGACATATTCTTTCGAAGGAATGATACAAGATCTCCTTTTCCTTTCTCGTAGTTATTTTACAATGAAATATCTCTAATGATCAAATCAAAACTATTTTTATTTGTCAAACAGAAAAAATTGAAAGCTTCTTCAATTAATTTAGATCACAACCATATTTACTTTACACTTCTTGAAATTATGGCGTTGGTCAGTGGCGAATCCGGGGGGGGGGCTATGGGGCTTCAGACCCCCAGAGCTAAGCCAGAATTATTCTTGATTTTATTTAAAATCACTATAACTTGTTTATTCTTAATTTTCCTTTTTTTAAAAAATAATGAAAACATGACAACATTGCTTTCTGGCTTAACAGGCTCGAAAATTTTTCTACTTTTCTAGTCATTCCACTTGTAGCGTTGACGTGGTCGAAGACATTTTTTGGCTAGTTATTTCATTGTATTTTTTATTAAATTATCGAAAGTATTGTAGTGTTCTTTATGATTTTTAATGTCAGGTGAGTAAAGTCTGTGAAGTTAACGTGTTTTGGTTTACATAAGCCATCAGGTCCTGGATTCGTCACTGGTGCTGACCCTCTGTGTTGTCGCGTACAATAATTTTGGGATCGAGAGAGCATTGACAGCTCGTGGCTCTGTCTGATTTTGCAATGCTAATAAGAAAAAATAACTCAGAAATTGCTTCATTGAATTGTTCCAAATAAATATATTGTGAAAAATTTATTTTTGTTTGCATTTATTAATGTTTTATCAGTTTGTTTTATTTTCCTACTTCAATGCATACTTTGGGTTCCGAAGAGCTTTTTCATGAATAAATGATGAATCTTTTTTGCAGTTGAAAAGGAATATGCATCAAAAATAAGTTCTAAACGATAAATTTCGAAAAGATCAATTTTAGAGGAAAGGCCTTAGTTTCCTATTCTTTCTCTTTGCTTGTTTTCAGTTAAAGACATAAAATAAGAATAATTAGAAGAATCTGATTTAGTATCTTATAATGCACTCTTCTTTTAATTTATTTTTAACAAATGGCTCATGGAGACTGACCACACATAATATTTTTTGTGTTTTTGATCATTCCATCATTTTAATAAATATTTTGTCCTGGTTTTCATGCGTGTTGCAACATATTAACTTGCAAATATTATGTAATTCATAAAAATTACAACTTTTATCATAATTGAATTTCTACAAATTTCAGTTTAATTATTCTTAAGCCTTTGCACCCTGAAAAGAAATTAGATGCATGATTATTCACTGGTTTACAAGAGCTCATATTACTGCTTTGAAACATAAAAAAAATATGTGTACGTAAATTCATTTTGCCTGAAAATTATTCTACAACTTCTTAGAACTTTGTAGGTAGTTTTTTAACCATCGAAATCAAGAAATGTCAAAATGATGCACCGTCTAGAATGGTGACTGAGAGTCACCTCTCGAGTGCAAAAGGTTAACATAGGACCTCATTTAGTAGAAATCCAGATCCACTTTGCCGTTAAAATTTTGAATATTTTTGCTTGTTGGCATGGAACATAAGTTAACATAATCCTGCTGTAGTAACATCAAATGCATCTGAATAATTGTCATCACATATTCATGACTCGATTTTATATATTGGATAGATTATCTTTCGTATCACATTTTTTGTTTCTGATTTTTATCTTCTGAAATATTTGCCGTAACTGATGAAATTTTTTATAGAATAATAATATCTGTTACTTCTGATAATATATTAACTTCTCATATTAAAGACATATCTCTGAACGAGGTGCAAGAGGGTACATTTCTTTATCATAGAATGCATTTTAATGTAACTCTATCTTCTGAAAGCAAGCATATAAAATATGAATTTATTACTTCCTGCTATTCAAAATTGAAAGTTATTCTGTATTATATTCCCATGAGTGCGATTAATACTTTCAAAATGACTTGGAAAGAATCTTATTTTAACACAAAATAAAGACATTTTTCTTTTTATTCTTAAATATCGTCGCAATTCTAATAAAATATATTTGACTAAATTTAATTGCATCAACAAAATCATTCTGTATGTAATATGATATGAGTTTATATACATTTACATTTTAGAAAATTGAAGCATTTATTCCAAATAATCTAGTGTTGACGACATGTGTTTAACTCTTAACTTGTTATTAAATTGCAATAATTATCTATTACAAACTTTTAACGTCAATAACTTTATTATGTCGGCAATAACTTATAATTATGTCAGTCAGAACGGAGATATATGAAAGCAATATTTATTATTATAAGAAATAAGGATTTGAGGGAATCTCTTCTAATAAACCTGTTAACAAAATATGTACAATATCAGTGCTGCTAAAGATGCTTCTTTTAGGGTTATAAGTGGAGCTTTAATAATAAGAAATCAGAGTCAATTTGTTTGACATAAGTAGAGCTGCTAATGAATTAATGAATGCACACACACACACACACACACAGACACACGAAGTACTGTTCTCATATTCGAAAATAATATAAATTCATTTGAATAAAACACTACCGTCACCATAAGTTATTAGAAAATATTAATTGTCGTATTTGTGTGCAGCATAATTGGACCTAATAATGCAATAAGGAATCATCTCTATGACATTTGGGGGTATAACTATTTTCGTAAAAGAAATATGTTCGGATATTGCATTTTCCCAAAATTAATTATTATATTATTTATATCTGTTGCGCAATGGATTGCAGTTCATTTGCTCTTAGACGACGAATTGTACACATTTGGGGAAAGTTTGTAATAGAGAATTTGAAACCCGTAAATTCTAGTTGCTTCTTAATTACATACATTATGTCCAATCAGCAGCACACCATTGATGGTCATAATTAAGCGTACACCGATTAATTACACTGGACAACAACCATTTTGTTGCCCGTATGATTTTAGTTAATTCTTATGTACTTTCACGCTCTGAATTCGAAAAATCAACCAGAATTTGTCTGTCACCCTCCAATTTTTTGCAACATGAACTCGCACCAAAACCCCTGTCCACTCTTTTCTTTTATTTGAATCAATGTCGTAGCCAGGATATTTTTTGTTGCCTTTGAGATTTTAATTTATAATGGTGTTTTTATGGTTACTGAACTCGAATATAATCTCGAAAAACCTCTATAATATATTGTTTTTCAGCAACACTACTCATAATTGCCTACATGTACATCGAAAATGTCATTGAAATATGTCGGATCTTGTGTCAAAAATACTTTCCGAAAAAATTAATTGCCAGCCAAGAAGATAATGCTTGGGTTTTGAAATGCTCTTGCAAATATAATTTTCATAAAGAAAAGGCTGTATGTCAAAAATTACAACAGGTGTTTTTGAATCGAGAATCCTGCAACGCAAATACGATTCAATGCATGAGCCACTTTGTAAGGACAGATGTTTCTATTCGGCAGCACGTGGAAGCTTTTTCCAAGATGGTGATGTGATATTTTGTAATGATGTTGACTCGCTGCTTAAGGCTCTAGGACTACAAGATTACCCTCAAGAATGGCATTTGTTTATAGACTCTTCAAAGGTCAGCTTAAAAGCAGATCTGTTACACAATGGTAACAAGCACCCTTCGATTCCTTGTAGGATATGCTGTTCGTATAAAAGAAACATACGAAACCTTGAAGCATATGTTGTCCAGTGTTGAGTACAGCAAGCATTCTTGGCATATCTGCGCCGACTTGAAAGTGATTTACGTCTTAGTTGGATTGCAAGCAGGCTACACCAAGTCTTGTTGCTTTCTGTGCCAGTGGGATATTAGGTACAGAAAAGAGCACTGCATCAAGGAGGTGTGACCCAAGCGACAGTTTCTCACACCGGGTGTGAAGAATGTAGAGAACGAACCGCTAGTTGCCTCAGAAAAAATTATTTTGCCTCCATTGCACATCAAATAAGGTTTGATGAAGAATTTTGTTTAAGCGATGGACTGTGGAGGAAGCGGATTTCAGTACTTAAGTCTGAAGTTTCCAAAAGTGAGTGAAGCAAAAATTAAGGCATATTCGTTGGGACTCAAATTAGACAACTAATGAAGGATACGGTGTTTGAGACTAAACTGACTGAGAAGGAAGCCGCAGCAAGGACATCGTTTAAGGAGTTAGCAAAAAACTTCATCGGAAATCACAAAGCGGAAAACTACAGGAAAATCGTCAATAACTTGCTTTAAGGCCTACAAAACCACGGCGTGTAGCATGTAGTTGAAATGGATTTTCAACATTTTTTGCACTCTTGCTTAGAATTCTTCCCTGAAAACCTTGGATCAGTAAGCGACGAGCATGGTGAACGACTCCATCAGGATATCTCGAATATGGGAGCTCGTTACCAAGGGAAATGGAATCCCAAAATGTTAGCCGACTATTGTTGGACATTGAAAATGAATATTTCTCAAACCAAGCACAGCCAACGAGCCAAATACACAAGAAAGTGAAGGTTTGTCACATTTTAATATGCTTGTGTAAATATTGGAAGTTGAATATGATTTCTTAATGTATATAATAAGAGTTACTATGTTGCTCAAAAACTATGGGTGATTGGAAAAAACGGTTAACAGATTTGAAATCAGGGCAAAAAATACATAAGTATAACCCTTTCTTTCTGAAGCAACATGAAAAAATT
The DNA here is from genome assembly GCA_013235015.1 of Araneus ventricosus. NCBI lineage: Eukaryota > Metazoa > Arthropoda > Arachnida > Araneae > Araneidae > Araneus > Araneus ventricosus. The sequence continues at coordinate 5,816 of BGPR01003291.1, read as the reverse complement.
TTTTTTTTGTTGTCCAGTGTTATTGCTTTGATCGAATATTTTTTTTATCAATTTATCATTGTTGAAAGCGGATATAATGCCTGACTATTTTGGTTCTTAAAAAACAAAGAAAGTGTAGTCCATTACTATATAGTCAACAAAGCCTTTGAGTGTATGCTGCAATTACCTTATAACTACAATTACCGTCTAGACTTTGAGTTTGGAATCGGTTTTTGTTTTATCACCCTTAGTAAGTAGAACTGACTAAATAAATATTTAAACAATATAGAGTTTCAAAAATACAACGCAAGGTGTTTGTTGGATAATAGAATAACGACTAAGGGTACGTAAAACAAAGATGTTTCCATGCAAAAAATGAAGTCACTATTTATCATCTTTTTATAACAACTTTACACCTCGCCTACAGCGATTTGCAAGCTAGAGACCTACACTGTTCAGCCTGGGGTTAAACTGCCTTGAATTCAGGATATACTTTCAACCTCTCCTCTTGTTTCAAGTTGCAAATATAAATTAAATATTTTACTAAATGAATTGGTTTAAAATTATTTTCGAATATGAGGATAATAAACTCTATGTTTTATGCCAATCTAACACTACCGCAATTTTTATAATTTGCATTTTTTATTCTCAAATATTTCAGTGTTCAAACAAAGAAATCAATAATAACAGCGAAATGGACCAGTTCTGGATCTGTGTTTTATACTTGAGTTTAGAGATGCAGTAATGGTGCAAATATTTCAGGTACAAGCAATTTGAACAGCTGTATTATGGACACCATGTCTTATCTATACTTATAAAAGGCAATGTTTGTGTGTGTGTTTGTCTGAGATGTCCAGACGAATCTATCGCACTTACATCCATGAAATTTGGCACACAGGTAGTCATTATGGTGACTGAATGCCCCTCGAAGCCGAAATTTTAAAATTTAATCCAGAAAATTTTTTATTTAATGTTTTGTGTTGTTTTGGTTGATTTTTCGCGCTAATTTCTCAATAGAATGGTTTCGAATAATTGTACGACAAAAATAGATACACCATCGGAAAGAGCAAACGATTTCCGTTCAAATAAAGTTAGTTTTGAATTTTTAACGTGATTTACTGAATTTTGAGAATTTTTTAAAAAATACCCCGTTTTGCCATCTTGATGTTACTTTTGTTTTTAAATTTGTCGCATCCGACGTTCTAATAACACTATTATTTTCAATTTTTTCAGCTTATAACTAGAACGGTTCTGTCGGATTTAAAACAAGAACGGTTAAAATATCTTTTCCCGTTTTTTTTTTAATTTAATTTTTTTCTGGGCGGTTGAGAGTTATTTTTCTTGATCGAATTCCTCGCGCGGCACTTCTGCGGGACTTTCCTGGCAATTTTGATTGGCGGACGCGCAGGATACTGTTGCAAAAGGTCTCTCTGTGGTGTATGGTGTAAACAGTCCAACACGCAGGATAGTGGAGAATGAAGGTTTATTTACAAATATACAGGAAAACACGTAGCACAGGTACAGGAAACGATAGTCCTTGCACAGATTACCAATGTAAATAGACAACAATTCACAGGATAGTCCTTGCACAGATTACCAATGTAAATAGACAACAATTCACAGGTAATGACAGTTCAGCACTTTGATATCTAACAGCACAAACAGTCAGCAAATAACTAGTAACGACAATAACAGCTCAGCTCACCAGCTGATTAGCTCACACAGCGGATAGAACTCCGAAGACGTTCACGCTTCAAAGTGAAGTAACCAGTCGATCAAAGACACTCCGTGATCCAAACGCGGTCTTATATACTCTCCCCGATAGGCCGTGACGTCACATAGAATTTTCAGGAAAAACCTGGATCTCGGCCCCTAATAGAAATATCGAGAAAAGGGTTGCATTTTCGGCAATAATCTATTTGTCGCCAAGTCGCCAAAATGGTCTTCAAGTTTGTCGCCAAGGTCATACGTGCCATAAGAATAGCTGAGGTCACTCCATGCTTCACCTTGTAAAACTCTCTTCCCAACCATAAGACTTGCATTGCTGGGAAGCGACTTTCCATGACTGTAACACTGCTCCCCTCTTCATAGACTGACGTCCCGGCAGTCTCATTACACCGAACTGTGATCAGTAGCCCGGTAGGGGGTTAGCCGATTGATGTGAATTACTTTTGGCTTGACGTTAGGTGACCTCTGAACTCTGTAGATGACATCGTTCAGTTTCTTGACGATAGTATAAGGTCCTTCTCAGTTCTGCTGTAATTTAGGGCTCAGACCTCTCCGTCGCTTCGGGTTATACATCCAGACTTGGTCTCCCTCCTTAAAATGATGACCGATTGCTCCGGAATCGTAGCGAGTCTTCATTCGTTCACTGGCCAATTTAATTCGCTCTCTGGCAAACGCATGTACGCTTGTACGCTGTACGCTGTCCAAACGTGCCTCTAGATTATTCAGGTATTCATTCGGCGAGGAAGGCGTATCACTCGGTCGTCCAAATAGGATATCACATGGCAATCGCAGTGTTCGACCAAAAAGCATATCTGCTGGAGTGCATCCGGTCGCTTCATGGTCTGCGCTCCTATAGGCCAAGAGAAAGAGTGGTAAATGTGTATCCCAGTCAGTCTGATTCTTCAATACAAATAAAGATAGATGGTTTAAAATCGTTCGATTAAACCTCTCGACCATGCCATCGGATTCAGGATGTAACGCCGTCGTTCGAGTCTTCAGAATTCCTAAAAGTTTGCAGAGCTCAGTAAAGAGAGCGGAATTAAAATTTGTACCTTGATCCGAATGTAATATCAAAGGTACGCCATACCGCGAAATCCATGCTCGAACAAGTTCTTCAGCCACAGTCGAGGCTTCCTGATCTGGAATGGGGATTGCATCTGGCCATTTAGTAAAATAGTCCATCAACACCAGTATATACCGATTGCCCTTTGTCGTTGCAGGAAGAGGTCCTAAGATATCCAAAGCCATTCTTTCGAAAGGTGCGCCCACATTATAGCGCTGTAAACGGCCTTTAGTTCTTGTTTTGGGTCCTTTTCGGGCTCCGCAAGCGTGGCATTCTCTGCACCATTTTTCGACGTCGGCGCGAAGTCTATCCCAATAGAATCGCTCTCGGGTTTTGCTCAAAGTTTTCATAACTCCAAAATGGCCTCCACTTGCGCTGTCATGAGTCTCTCGCAGAACTTCTTGAATTCTGCTTTTCGGGAGAATTAGCTGCCAGCGACAAGAATTCCATCGTCACTCTCCCACTTACGATATAAAACACCATCCTTAAGGTGTAAGGAGTCCCAAAGAGCCCAATATCGTTTTGTTGCAGGGCTTTCCGGAGCGATTTCTTGCCAAGATGGTCGATCTTCGATGGTCGATGGTCGACAAGCACAATGGGCCAAGCCCAAGGTCCTGACGATTCTTCTATTATTCCGTTATCTACCATCTCTTTAACTAAGCGCTCCGCTTCCTCTTTCTTTGCAAGAGGCAAACGTCTTGGATATTGCTTGATTGGTGGATGATTACCTGTATTAATTCTATGCTGAGTCATATTGCAGCGGCCGACATCAGAGTCACTAGTAGAAAACAAGTTCTGAAATTCTTGTAGCAATTCCTTCACTGCTGTTCGTTGTTCTTCATTAAGCCTCTCAAGATTCTCCAAGATTGACGGGAGGCGTAGTGATTCGGAAAATTCTTGAGGGCGAGCAACGATATCCACCACTGGCTCACACGCCGCAATAACAGCTCCTTTGTCGATGGTCTTGGGTTTATGGTCCAAATTCAGAACTGGAACGGGGATGGCTCCTTTTTTTTTAAATCAACGAGTGTGGCCGCCACAAGGACACCTTTCTGGGAAACTTGGCTAGGGAAGTCCGTTACGGCGTATCTGAATTTTCCAGAAACTTCTGGGACTCCCTGGATAAGACATTCCGATCTTGCTGGTATAATAGTTTTCTCTTTAGCCGATACAGAGCATAACTTTGAATCCTCTGCACTGGCTGAAAACAAAGGAATTTCCTCTCCTCCTGTCCGAATCTCGTTCTTCTCCAGGTCCACCATGAAGTTAAATTTTTGTAGAAAATCCAGGCCGAGAATACAGGGATCGGTGATGTCAGCTACGTAGATTTTGTGTTGGAATTTTCTAGATCCGCATTCAATGGCTGCATCCAGTTTCCCGTGTATCTCCGCCTTTTCACCAGTAGCGGTCTTTAAAGAAATGTTAGGAGCCGTGTAAATAAAATTCCCCTTCAATTTCTGGGCCAAGTCTGTCCTTACGAGAGTGACATTGACGCCGGTGTCCACTAACATCAAACAAGGGATACCGCAAATGGATCCTTCCAAGTAGAGTCCATTTCTTCCTCCTCAAAGTGCGGAAACTTTTAGTCCTTCTTCAGGGGCTTTATTGAGAAAAGGCAGCCTTCGCCCCGTAAGACGGCCATACATTAGTTTTTCCCGGTTGGGCGAAATCGTCTGGCACTCCCTCTGTAGGTGCCCCTTTTTGTTACACTTCCAGCAAGTCACGTTCGGATTTCGTCGACGAGTGTTCTTCTTCCCAGCAACATGACTGTTTAATAATTTTTCCAAAGTTTTCAATAAACAGTCGAATTTTTCATCTTTTTCTTTCCCAGTACCATCCTCTACCTCTATCGATCTTACATTTCGGGATGTTTTGGAAACAGTTTTCGCAGCCTCATACTTCATGCTATATGCCAAGGCTGATTTCAAGTCTTTGGCATCCATCAACCTTGTTGCGTGCTGAGTATCTTCATCTCTGATAGCGTCGACAAAGTACTGGGCTGCTAGGCTGTCTCGGACATCCTGAGGACACTCGGCGTAGGCCAGGCTCATTAGTCGCTCCACATCGGCGGCTAATACCTGAAGGCTTTCTCCTGGCTTCTGCCGTCTCGTCTTCAATTCAGTCCTATAAAACTGGGTAAGGTGACTGTCTCCGAATCGGGCTTCTAGAGCGTTCTCGATGGTCATAAGGTCCGTGAACTTATCAGAAGGTATTCCCTGACGAACTTCCGCCGCTGATCCTCGGAGAGAGGCCAGAAGTTGACTGACTTTCACTCGATTATTCCATCCGTTCGCAGAGCTCACAACGTCAAACTGAGTTCTGAAAACAGTCCAAGACGTTTGTCCGTCGAATGTCAGGGATTTGACCGTTGGTCTGGAATAAGTGAGGTCTGGATTTGCCGGGAAATTGATTGGTCTGTCCTCGAGTTCACTGAGCCTCTTCTCTAGGTCGCCGATCTTCACTTGAACTTTTTATTTGACTTCCCCGATCTTCCTTTCAACCTCGCCCTTTACCTCTCCAATCTCTCTTTTCACGCTTTGGACATCTTCTTCTATTTTCTCTATGCAACTGTTGACATGATCTTTAATTTCTCCGACTTTACTTTCGACGTATGATTGGATCTGATTCTTCATTTCTTCTTGTCCTTTTCTCATTTCTTCCTTCATTCCTTCTTGTCCTTTT
>BGPR01003290.1:130426-142470 GCA_013235015.1 Araneus ventricosus | reverse complement strand
AATTTAAACTTTTCTCTTACATTCTGACGTTATTGAAATGTTTCTAAATTTTTAGCATACTTCTGAAAATTATACTTTAAGCATAATTCATATACGATGGAATGAAATATCTTTGCTTTTAATGATTTAATTTTGAAGTTATAGAGAAAAAGTCAAAATAGAGATCCTTGATCCAACAAGTTTTGGATGCTTGCCTGACAAAAGTGCTTCACAAAACAAAGCTTCTAGAGTTTTACTTTTCATGACAAATTATATTTTAGAATAGTTAACTACTTATTCCTAAAAATTTACTTAGTGCTATAACTGCTCAGATTAGTATCACAGGAGACCAGGACGAGATGGCAATGTTAACATTTAACCCTTTTTATAAATTCAGTTTTTGAGGTAATTTTTTGCTTTGCATATATTATTAGATTCACCTTTTATTGCGTTGTACTTTATTGATAAATTTTTATTTTAATATAATCAAAGTTATTTTGCCAAAAAAGGGAAAGCAAAAGTGTAAATTTGCCCCGGTACCGGGACAGACGACTCTGGCCACGGGCCAAGATGAAAATTATGATAAAAGTTCAATACATTTTTATTTTTAGAAAATATAGGGCAAAACACTAATTAATTAACTGTTCTTAAGTACTTTTTCCTTGATTAGTATGTAATAAAAGGGTTATTTTAGTTAAAATTTGAACTCGCAGTTAAATTAATATAACCCAAAACCAGAGTTTTTCATTTGTAAAGATTAGACAAAATTTTCCTTATTCAGAGTCTTAGTAGTCCTCGGACCACCATATGTGGCATTTGAAGCACTCTATACAATATTCTGGTGGATGGTCAATATAGATCACGTCACACGCAGGGCACTGTATTATATTTTCTTCGGCAGTTTGGACTGACGTCATGAGTGTCAAAAGTTCGGGCGTTTTAAAGGAATCAAACTACATTTCCATTGTAACATCTCCTTTTTATGCACCCTAGCATCTTGTCTTTGCTGCTTTAAACGTTGTTCTTCCACTTTCTGTTTGTCTTTTTGAATAGACACCTCTTTCATAGATAAACTTATTAAAATATTTTCTGTTGGTCTCACGCCTTGCAACATGTTATAGAACAGGTAGTGGATGTAGCTGAAGACAATTATACAAAATAAATAAAAAAATTGCATATGTTCTTCAAAAAGAAAACAGTAAAAAGCACTTGGGGCAAAATGTCGAGATCGTCAACTTACCCCGGCCATCTTGCCCTGATCGGAAATGTTAAAAGTCTTTATTTTTTAATGGGATTTACAAGAATTAGATAAAAATAAATAGTGATTGTGAAAAGCGTATTGTCTAAGGTAGTCATACATAGAAATAACAATCAAATATCTTAGGTCTAAGTCTACGAGATCTTGCATAGAAGGACTTGGAAAATTACAGCAGGCCAGGCAAAAAACACGAACAACATATAACAAACAACGAAATGGGACAGTGAATTTAGTATGCGATTTTTTTAGTGCACAGCAATGTAGAGTGCTAGTAGTATTCATTAGGTACATTACTTAGTATCCATTGGGTGGCTATTTAGATATTCCATTAGGTAGTGCCATAAGGTGGCGTTACCTAGTAGTATGAACTTAAAATTAGCCATTCGCCTCTTGCCCTGGTCTCCCCTGTGTAGATTCTCAACTGCAAGAAAGAATAATATCGAGTCGGTAAAATTAATGCAAGATGTTTATTGCAGTGAAGTGTAAAATTAATTTAAATTTCAAGAGAACTGGTGAAACGGTACATAACAAGTGTAACATAAACAACATTTAAACGTGATTCATCCGCTTTACAGTAAGGCTTCCCCATCGGGGGTGGGGCACTGCGAGTTCACGGATGAGAAGCTGCCTTATAAGTAAGCAAGTTCTCGCCTCCCCTGATGGCACAATAATGGTGGTGTGGTTCTTAGGAAGCGTACTTTCAAATAAACTATCAAGAATAAAAATATCTAAACTCATATCTTTCCTCACTGAAAATGAGAACCTCATAAAACAGCCACCGGACGCAACCAGTTCATCCGACTCCGACCCAGATTTCTCTCCTTCACCAAGAGCTCAGACTTATGGACTAACACCCTCTAGAGGTTCAATATCTAGAACCCTAATCAGTCCCCCTACAAGTATATAGATGCAGCGAACTTTTGGGACCGGTCTTAAAATGGTTTTTGCTTCGCGAGTCTTCCTATTTAAACGCACATTTTTGATTGTTTTTATAATTTTCACATCCGTCAATGTTAAAACACTGTATGTAACCTTCTTTTTTGTTCAATAAAGTTTCTACGCACACTCATACAAACTGCAAACCGGAGATTTTTATCTCTAGAGTCAGGGGTGTGTCGTAGTGTAAAGTAAAATAAAGGGCCCACCTCCTAAGACTGGTCGCACCCCTGTAAATCGAGGGGTTGTTGCATGAGCCGCTTTATTACCGCCGGGGACTATTATGCAGGAACCACAGCGCCTGACTATCTGTTGCGGCCGCCGGTATTTCATGCAAACCCGGACGCTAAGGCAGGGCGAGGTTTTCCTTTGTGCTTAGAGTAAGGCTTGTAGTGGCCTCCCTTTTCAATGCAGGCACGAACACAGACGGGTATCTAATACAAATGTCGGATGTATTTCTGTAATTCGGCTTTTTCATGCTTCTTGCACCTGTTCAATAAGATTGGCAATAATAGTTACGCGATAGGATTGAGAACGAAGCGACCTCACAATCATGATCGACGCATCCTCGATCAGTGATAAATCTGGTAAACGCAGAGTCGTAGCAGAGTGTTGGTATCTCTGAAAATAGATCGGTTTGCAGCTTCGGTATAATGCTTAGCGCTGTCACACTGGAACAAGACTCCACTAATCCCGTTCGTGAGCGGGATTGTGTTAAATCAGTATTCTGGTGTTTTGCTCAGTATTCAGGGTCGTAAAATAATGAGAGAGACACTACATAAGCTTAACGCTTGGAACTGACTCTTTATGTCTACTTAGAAAAGTACCCTCAATATTTTTTCTAACCAGCGGCCTATCATCGCTAGCATTTAAACAGAAATGGCCCTGTTTTGTGACCGTAGCTACATTCCATTCGGACTTCCGGTCGATTCTTCCACGGCACCACTGAAGACTGTTTTATTTGCGTATAAGTGTAAATGATAAACATGTCACGGAACATCCGGAGGGGAGGACACATTTTTAGAGATGATTCCAAACTGTCCAGGATGTGAGTATTACATATATGAAAGGTATTCGTCGTTGTAGTCAGTAAAAAGCCGAGTTATACTCTAATTTTCCTTTATTATGGGAGAGTGACGGAATGTACGTACATCTTGGTTTAAGTTTCAAGTAAAAGGCGAACAGAAAATCCCTGTATTTCCTCAGGTAGGGATTTAACATATAGACACGTGATCAAAGTGAAGGGAATAATAGCTATTTTTAGTAAATTACGTAAGTGTTTTAGGGAAAAGCATGTCGGCAATAAGTCACTGATTTCGCGATTTGTGTAGGCGCGTGGAAGTAATTAGAATATTCTTTTAGTAATAAATATGCCAAAACGCGAGATTTAATATACCTCCAGAGCGGGAAATAAAACGAAACTGGAGTTTAAGAAAAGCGATTTTGGAATACATTAATATAGTACTAAGATTTTAAAATATATAATATTAGAATTTAAAGCAAAATTAAGTAAGATTATTACATATATACTATATATATAATGATATTTTGATTTTGAGGATGATATTTTGTGGCAGCTCGTATTTCTATCTCTAGCTCAGTAAATTTATGCCAAAAAAGGGGTCGATATGAAAGTAATTCATAATTAGCTAAAATTTTCAGGATTAGCTCCTAGATATGTGTAGAAAAATCCTGAAAAGTCCTCTAAGTTTTCATGTGTACTTCCATCCAAAATGGTGGATCAAAGACGGCTGCCAAGCACCTTTTGTCTTATGTGATTTTTTACCCGTATTTCAGTATAAACGTAATTTTTCAACTCTGGAAAAACCTATAAACTCTGTAATGATGGCTGTTTCAATTTATACCAAGGTTTACTCAATAAAATAAATTTTGAATTAGCTAAAAATTGATTTATTTGACGTCAAATCACGAAATTTCCCCATTTCAAAATTTAAGGTTGGTCTGTTTCCCCTCATAATATTTAAACTAGCGACAATCGCAAAGAGTGATTAGAATGGGTTTTTTTCCTGCTATCCTAAGTGAGAGGACTGTTTAAAAAATCAGTTGAGATATTTAATTTTTATTTAAAGGTCGTTGGGAACACAAAGTTGAATTTTTCATATAGTACATAATATAGTTACTTGATACGTAACTATGAGTGATTCTGAGTTTCATTTTCGCATTATAATTCTGGCTGAGGTAGCTTCCTATATTTAATAAATCAAATAAAGTTCTACAAATATTTCAGCCTCCTCCCAACGCTCATTTCATCCCATGGGGATTTTCTCTTATGCACCTATTTAATAAAAAATACTCCTAGCTTCACAACAATTTCCCCAACTTATTTTTGATGGGATCCCTCTTCAAAAACAAAGAATACACAGAAACAGACAATAGAATCGTGGAACTGTGGGATTCGTTGTATTCGAATGATACAGTTGGGAAAATGATGAGTGGTCATGCTTATTCCACAGCACTAAGAGCTCATTTTCTGACATTCATAATTCTACATGAGAAACTTCCCGAACATCCTCTACTACAATTGAATAAAGAAACCAAAAGCATTATCAAAGACTCTTTTCATGAACTTCTGGCGACAAATAAGAAAAGTATTGAAGATCTCCAAGGAAATATCGGCATAAAATAACTGATCAACATTGTTGAAAGAGCTGCAGACGCAAAAAACACAAGACGCAAAAAGACAAAGAGTAAAAACACAAAAAGCTGAACGTTAAAAACACAAAATACGCATAAATTTTTTAAGATAACCAGATTAAAATCAAAAGCATTTAAAACCAAACAGTTACAACCACATCGAGATACAGTAAACATGACAAAAACCACACTGAAGCACAGAAGCACGCAAGAGATCTAATAAACAAATTACGATGGACAAGATAACAATTAAAAAACAATTAAAACAAATCCTAAAACCGTCGATAAATAGAGAACAGTTAACCAAGTATGAGAAGAAATATCCCTCCAAGTCAATAAGTCCGCGTGACACCAAGTTAAAGAAAAAAAATTAAATAATAATAATAATAATTTCCAGAAACCGGAACACTCCAATCAAGTCCATAGACTCAGTACTGATTAAGCCTATTGCTCATGTCCCCACAGAATCTGAAGATCTTTTCAAGTTGCAAAATGCACTCCCTATTTTTCAATAAATTTTTGAACCACTCGGCTCGATTATTCAGTGCGGGTTCTTTAAGATGCTAATCCTTAGTCAGTGGACAATGACAAGCGTAGTGATCCGCCTCACCTGTCGACCACAAGAACAAAGTGGTGAGTTTAATTTTTTGAATCTGTGTAGGTAACAGGGGAATGGACAATGCCCCGTTAAAAATTAAACCAAGCATTTGTTGTGGGCAAATAATTTTTTTATTTGCACAAGGCACGAAACTCCTGGTCATCTTTCCCGATTCTGAGTCATAATTTTCCCAGTTATATTGCCAATCTTTCATTAGACTTTTTTGCAATTTTGAATTTAACACATGAGAGCGGGATTTGGACATCCATTTTCTCGCCATCAGCTATGGTCAATTTTGCATTGTGATCGGCGAGCTTATTACCCGGGTCGCCGACATGTGCTTTGACCCAGGTGAGCCCAACCGAGTTACCAGCCAAATATAAATTAAATTCCTTTTCGCCTCTATTACAAATGCAGTGGCGCTACGCAGAGCCTCGATCGAGGACTGACTGTCGGTGTATATATTAATTTTGAAGCCGTTCTCTTGGGCCAAGTGGACAGCGAAATTAATAGCCACCATCTCGGTCTGGAATACGGTATTATTCTTGCTCTCTTTGAATTTAAAAATTAATTTTGAGAATGCACACCGAGAGTCCACAATAGTCTCCGATCCTGGATTCATCCGTATGCACCTCGAATTGACAATTTGCAATTTGAGGTTTAATGTCAATTATTCTGAACTCTATTGGGGCACTGGACAATTTAATAAAATGATCAAGTTCACCGACAGAACACGACTGAGCTTGGAGGACCGGCATACCCAGACCTGAAATTTTTGAAATTCTGCTTTGGCAGAGAGGTAAAGTGGTGAAATTCCTGCCAGGACCTCCAGTACCTGCGTAGATGTGGTCCTATACACTTTCATGAACTTTAAGAGGAAAACTCTTTGGATGGTTGTTAAACGCTTAATGTTTTCAGTTTTTAATGATCCACCACGCCAGCGCCATAGAGTATTGCTTTTTCAACTACCACCAAATATCATGTTTTTGAAATATGTTTGTCTATACTAAAATCAGATTGAACGAAACGGTTAAAACTTTGTGTAAGCTTAGCAATTTTTGAGTGTAAAGTCATAATATGCGGGGTCCACGCCAACCTGTTACCAATATTAATACCGAAGTATTTCAGGCTGTTACTAACTTTTATTCCTTTGTTGTTGATTTTGAAGCAGGGAGATCTGTTAAAAACGACTTGACCCATCCTCTGGCGATTTAAGTTTTGTTTCGATCTAATAGCGATATTCTGGCATTTCTCGACCGACAATTTCAATTTTAGAGAAGACAGGTTATCCATAATCTTCTCCATTACTTCATTTGTGTTTGTTTCCAACTCACCACTGCCAGTGGAAACTAGCACCAGGTCATCTGCGAACGCTTGTACTAGAAATTTTCGCCATTTAAATTCAATACTCTGGTTAATATAAATATTACAGAGGCACTGAGAGATGACGTATTCCTGAGGACAACCCATAGTGTAAACTCTCTCAATCCTGGTTAGGCCATCATCGAAAACAACTTTCCTGGCAACCAAATAATCTTAATATAAATAAAAGTCATTTTGGGTATGTGTGTATGTGTGTATGTATGTATGTGGGTATGTATGTAGGTATGTATGTGGCTATGTTCCACATCTCCTCCTAAACCAATGGACGGTTTTCAACCAAATTTTGCACACTTATTATTTAAGACAAGGGGAAGACACTTATGAACTTTTCTAAGTCCAAAAGTAAATTAAACAGGCAGTCAATTAGAAATTAACCGAAACCGTTTTTCCGCCGTGACTTCGGAGCAAATTGTCTGCCAAAAAATATTTTTATACCATCTTAAAGTTCAAATTTGTACCTTTTCAATGATACCAATTTTATTTCTGTGACATTTTCTCTTCGATTGTTATTAATTTTAAAAAGTTCCATAATTTTTAAATACTTGCAGACGATTTTGAAATAACGAAGATTTATAGCTACTCCGTTGCTAGGCAACGGTTAGACTTTGGACTAATTCACCTTTATTTCTGAAAATTTTGTTTATTTTTATAAATATCCATATAGTATAATAAATACGAAAGTGTGTCTGTCTGTTTGTTACGCATTCACGGCAAAACTACCAAACCGATTTGGATGAAAATTGGCAGAGTTGTAGCTTGAAACCCATGAACGGACATAGGGTAGGTGACATCATGTTAAATTCACTATTTTTGATTACCGATAACAATTAAATAATTAACAAGCGATTTGCGATGAAGATTACTACTTTATTTTTCAATCAACTGTCACGTGATCCTTAAGGAATGCGTAAACAAAATGAAATGTCACGTGATCCTTCATAAAAGCGCAAGCATTTGAAATGACTTATTTTTAAAGTCAAGCATCACGTGATCTTGCTGAGAAAAGAAATAAATAATTAATTTGTGGAATAACAACTGAAAAATAGACGCTGGGACAGAAAACTAATGATAGATATGATATAGTTTCAAGAGTTTTTGGATAAAAATTTAAAAACTAAAGTTAATTATAACTAAAGGAAAATATCGTTCAATGTTTACTTAAAATAAGAGCCTTATTTAGTGGAAAGGTTGCCAAAATAATTCTTTATCGCTCTTTTCATCGACATCCAAGATTTGTTTGACTGTTAAATTTGTAACCAAACGATTTGGATAATCACTGGCGGTTAAATTCTAAACCAAACGATTTAGCTAATTAAAATAGTTCCATTTCGCATTTTAATGCTTTAAGAGCTTTTTTCAACCGATTTAAAAGGAAAGAATTGCATAAACCCAATGAACACGGAATTCAACATTTAGTTTACTAAAGAAAGAACTGATTCGAACTTAGCGCTTGATACAACTGCCAAATAGATTTGGCGTTTGCTAGAGATTCAAACAGTGTATTAAATTGGGACTTTTTCAAAATTGTTCACAGTAAAGAGGAACTGATAAGCAAGGTTTATCCTTCCCTACAAGCTAATAAGAGGAATAGAGATTGTTTGTTGATTGGGTAATTTTGGCACTGACTAATGAAAGTTTAGGTCAGATAAATGAAAAAAATGCTTCACAAATGGAGGGATGTATTACAGAATATCTATCTGTAATACATCTTCACCATATAGAATTGTCAGGGATACCTTCCGACAAGCTGAGAATAAAATTCGGTGTGCCAGAACTATTCATACGTAACCTCGATGTACCGAGACTGCGCAATGGCACACGGTTTCAAATTACACACTTAGGACCAAAAGTCGTGCTAGCTACTGATATGACTAGCATAGCGAGAGGTGAGAGTGCTAAATTCTACGCATTCCGATAATACCGAAGGATTTACCATCCCAGTTCAAAAGGTAACAATTCCCTTTAAAATTAGCATTTGCCAGTCTCAGGGTCAGACACTCAAAGGGGCAGGCGTACATTTGGAAAAATCATATTTTTCCGTTGGTAACTATATGTGGCATGTTCGCGTGTGTCCAGCCCACTAAACTTATACCTCGGTGCAAAAAGCGTGAAACAAAAAACGTCGTATACAAAAGTGTGTTATCATATATAAACAATTTACCTAACTGTAACAGCAGACACATATACATTACACTCCTGTTAGTCGTCCAATTATGTATTATCAACCATCAGAACTTTTAATTTCCCCTTTCTACATATAACGAAACATTTACAATCGTGAATTTAAAAAAGTAACAATTCAAATTCTTCGCGCACGAAGTCGCGGGTAACAGCTAGTGTAATATAAAATTTCTAAAACATTTGGCAATGCTATAAAAGTCAAGTGTCCTAAAATAACCGACCAGTCTAAGCTATCAAAGGCCTATTTAATATCAAGAGAGACCAAAGCACTATGCTGCGTCTCTCTGCTTTCCTTTAATCTTGTAACTATGTTGTTAATAGCCATTTCACAGCTTTTCCCCTCCCTAAATCCAAATTGATTGTCGTGATTGATATTGAACTCGACAAGATGCTTACTAAATCTTAAATGAAACAGTCTCTCAAGAATCTTGCCAATTGTCGGGAGGCATCGAAATCTAAAACATAAATTAAAAATTGTAGTCAAAAATTTAGGATTAAAGCCAAAAATGTGTGTCCAAATTCTATAATCCAGGCTGTCCAGGCCAGGGGCTTTTCCTTTCTTAAGATTATTAATAACAAAAAAAAACCTACTTCTTTTTCTGTGAATTCTTGAAAGTGCTCCGGTTCCGGTGTATATGTTTCCATGAAAGAGCTAGTTGACCAAGGAAAAAAGTGATCCAGAAGTATTTTAACTTTTATAATCTTATTTGTCATTTGGTTTCACCAGAATTTCTGTCACCTCTTTACTTTTTCCAAAAGCCATCTTAAAAATGGATCCAAAAGTATCTGTGCAGTTCTTGTAGTTCTTGCAAAAAAGTTCCCAACTTTCTCTTCTGGCAATCAAGAGCTGTTTCTTATAATTAGCCCTTGATCTATTATATTCAGCCCTCGCGGCATGGACCTCAGCCTCAGGGGAATTAGATTGTTTCTTTCTTTTACAAATTTTGTAAAACTTATTTGTAGTGTTTCTAAGTGATGTGCTTTAACCCATGAGACTTTTATTCTTGGATTTGTTAGGAGGATTTTAAATATTTGTCTTGCTGTTTGGTTTGTGGCCTTTGAATTTGAAGATGCCTGATACTTGCTCTATTATCTACGTATATTTTACAGGTAGTATGGTTTGGTAAATTAGATGCGTATTTTACTGCTTCAAGAAGTGCAGTGAGTTCAACTTGAAATACGGTGTTGTTGTCGTTGAGTTTAGCAGACCATTGGCAGATGTCATTGGTCAAGACGCAGAAGGTAGCTCCAACTCTGTGTTCGGTTTTCGAACCATCTGTGAAAATATTTATAATGTCCTTTTGGGTTATATTTGCTTCTCCGTCCTCCACAGAGATTTGGTTCGATTGGAGAAGCTCTGAAGGATGAATGGACCAGCCTGTTGCCTTCATCTCCAGATCTTGCGGTTGGATGTCTGCAATGTTGGAGGGAAGAGAGATTCTTAGACGATAAATTGATGTAAATCTCGCCTCGAACTGTAATTGCATGTTTAGGGGGGGGGTGGAATACCAAGTTTCGTTTGTAACGCTGCGGTTGCGGTTGTGCGATATGCTCCCGATATGTAGAGTAGGAAACTACAGTATGCAGTGCCACCTGCTGGCAACTTTTGTAACTAATTCTGAAACTTCTGTATCAGATTTTTACGGCTTTCAAAGTAAACATGCCATTGGTTTCATTCTTTTATCGATCTTCGTTGCCGAGTTATGTAATTTTAAAATCAGGGAGTCTAATATATATATATGACAAGTACTAATATATATGACAAGTAATAATCCTGGGAATGGAACTTTGATTGATTTTACCCAGAAACTTCATAGTTCTTTAAAGCTATTCGTAAAAAGGAAATAATTCCCGAAATAGAATACCATACACTTTTATTCTTCTGGAGAGCTTTAGTAACAATATCATTCTTGGAAGAACTTCAATGAACGAAAACCACGAGGATTCGCGAATGCTGCGCAGTGGGAACCTTTAACATTGTTAATAACATTCATTTTACTTTAAACAGGAAATTTTTGTGCTTATAAATTTTTGAGACAATCAGAACTCGACTAAAAAATTCAGCTTGCATAAAACTTTTTTCAAAATTTAAGAAAATTTGTTTTCTTTGATAATTTGGGAGAAATGGAGCTAGAACGGGCGAGGAAGCAGGCCTGTAAGAAAAGGCAAGCGTTAGGAAACTTTTTCAAATTCACAGCTAAAGCGCCCATTCCAGACTAGTTTCTAAGGACATTTTCAACCAATCAGTGGATGTCAATGCTGCTTTTCACTTCAAAATTTAATTATTAAAAACTAATCGAATTTGTACATTTTTGCAAAATAATTATTTATATTCAGGGAATACATAGTAGAAATTTAGCTATTCAGAAATGTCGCATTTCTCTTTACGACCTCATAATTTGAACGAATTTCCTTAGCTTCTACTTTGAACCTGCCATTTGTTGGTTTCAAAGGTCAGTTCGTGATGGGGGTGGGCAACATATGAATTGGGTTAGTCTTGATGATTCATGTATGTAATACATTTTTCTGAATACCTGAATTAAAAGGTAACATGCTTCCTGACAGTATTACCTGAAGATTTTTTTGGGGGGTAGGGCAAATATCTGTTTCATTTTTTCTCTAAGATCTCGATTTGAAGTTAAATCTGAAATCTGTTAACTGATATATGACTTGTATTTGCTTGGTACCACCTAATCGACCAGATATCACTTTACAGTAGAAATTTTTTTCAAAGCAATGAAGCAAAATAAATTCCTAAAAATAAACCACCTATCAGCCACTTCTGAAACTATAGTACACTCAAACCTGATTATGTGTAGCAGTATTTTTAACATAATCCTTAATTGATTACATAAAAATTACAAAAAAATTAAATATGCTTTAGATAATATTTTATAGCCTTATGAAGTTTTGGAATAAATTTTTTCTTCGATGATTTTTTTTATAATTCTCTCTGTGTCCACTACACAAAAACAAGTTTACATGTATAATAATTTGGCGAAGCTTGGAAAGACTCATATGATGCAGATATATCTCTATAAAAATTTTATTAAC